>CABFOQ010023687.1:27740-48430 GCA_900660455.1 Gephyroberyx darwinii
CCCCCCCCCCCCCCCTCTCTCTCTCTCTCTTCCCATCCCTCTCTAGGTGTCTCTCCCGCTCTCCTCTACACACACACACACACATCACAGACTCACATTGTGCCCTCTTTTTTTTCTCTCAGCCATACACAACTCTTCCACTCCCTCTACCTGGCTCTTGCATTACATTTGTCAATCAGCTCTCTTTGGATGCACGTCAGGTGAAAGGAGTGCATTAGTATCCTCCGCAATAATATCACTTTGCTTCCTCGGGGTACTGTTCTATGGCCCGAGGCTCAGCAGAGAAGAAATCATTGGAAATACTACGATGCCTTAACTGTGTCTTCACAAGCTCTTCGGCGAGAGAGTGTGTTTGGGAGATACGGTGTCTCTACTCGTGTCTCTTTAGCCATGTTGTAATGTAGCCCTCTCACTCCGGTGTTACGATACCATGGATCATGAGGAAACTGAAGTGAGACTGGATTAAATATTAACACAACCTGACACAGTCCCCGCCGGAGCCCCCCCATTCCACTTCACGTGATACAATTAAAAACATTCCCAAACGCGTCGGGCGTAACACTCGATCCCCTCTGAACACTGTCAAGAACATGCTGCTTTACCGACTTAAAATAAATCTTATACTAATCTATGGAGAACCTGACAAGAGGAGTCCAAGGTTTCCAGGCACTTAGCTGAGTAGAGAGTTGTGGAAAAAAAAAAAAATAAGAAGATGGGCCTTACATTATTTATACGTGCTAATGGTGCTGCGACTGGCTGTGTGTGTGAATCAGCAACAGAACAATCTGCTAAAATAGACACACAGCTGTAATCAAGGCCATACATTTCCTCTCCCTTGCCTGTTGTCTGCTAACTGCAGGGTCAATTGGAGTCAGTGTGGTAGCGTTTGGAACTCTTGCAGTAGATTATCTTCTCTTAATGGAGACAAAAGACAACGCTGTGTAGATTTCAATTGCCAAAGGACAAGATTACCTCTACGAAGCGACTGTAGATACATATGCAAGTACACCTCGCACTCTTTCTTCTGTCCGTTGTTGTAGGGGTGCGCCAGGAAGAATGTACAGTACAGCCACCACAGATTAGAACAATAGCTCATGTACTTAACCTAGTTTAGTCCACAAAAGGAATCCATTAGTCTCATTGCGCAGCCCTTAAACCGAGCATCACAGGGGGGACCCACTGTTGCACCACTAGATACACACACATGTGCCTCTCATTTCCTATGGCAGTCCAAAAGTATCCTTCAACATCCTATTGTAAAGTTTACCAGGGGAGAGGTTCTGTGTATTAAAGTGCCCTGAGAGAAAAGCTAAATGATGTAAATGCAGGCAGCTGCTGGTTGCTAATGCCGTACTGTAGATAGGGAGGCCCAGACGAGGCATGCACATATATAAATATATATATATGTATGTATGTAAAGAGGCTCTTTCATGTCCCCATGTGCTCTAATGGGAACAACATGAAGACTAATGGTATAGTAAAAGTGTCGGGAACAGTCCTTTAAACCAAACTGCATGTTGTGTTTCCACTGTTGTTCAGAACACAACAGCAGGCTTGGGTGGCACAAAACTGCTTTGGTTGTATGTTTTTGAGACCACGGTACAATATATCTGCCAAGTGTGCAACGTTGCTGTGGCTTTAGCTAGGATCATCTCGTAGTCTCGTGGTTTTGGTGGTTTACTGTAACACCACCTACTGCACCGTATCCCTTCAGAGGGGTCGGTCGTCCTCTTTAACCTTCACCACAGCACGGAGGACAGGTAAGACTGCAACTCCTGAAACGTTTTGAATCACGGAAGACAAATAACCCAACGAAGCACCATTTGGATAGTAAATGCAGCGGCGGCGTCTCTGCTCATCATTTGATAGTATCCTGACACGTAAACTCTATTAAGCTGTCTTCAGATATGCAAAAATGATATGATTTTACAATGATTACATATTCACTCCTCCAGCTGGCTGGCTCCAAGCGTCTCCATTTGTCATCGACTATTGTGTCCAATTATATGATTAGCTTTGAACACTCCAGCACTTCGAGAGCTCTCGTGTGTTCTGCCGCGCAGAGTGATTCGCAAACAAAGTCATTACAACATGTATTCACACATATCAAATAACAAAACAGATGGCCACTGCGCTTGCCGCCTGATTTGTTTTCCACGCGAGTGGTAGGAGAAAAAAAAAAGTATTTTCTCTGAGCTTTGTTTAATGCTGACTGTTTTTATTCCCAAAGAAGAGCAGCTGGCTGTCGCGCTGTTAGATCAGCTCCTATGAAAGACAATCTTGTTTTCATTAATTTCTCTACAACAAAGGCACTTGTTGTGAAGATTTAGAATTACAGCGGGTAAAGCTTCCGGATAATTCATCACAGGGACTTGACAGGAAACTTAATTGTTTTGAATGCCAGTTGCTGTGTGCAGCGTGGTTGGTTTCTCTTTGATGTCTAACAGGTGGGACAGATAGACGACCCTCTGATGTTTCATTTGACCTATGACCTCTCGGTTATAAATCCTCTTGTAGTCCAGCGGCCAATAAACCTTTCATTGCGTGATGAACTGCAGTACCCAGAATTCCATGTGAGACGAGAATTTTGTATTCTGCCTCTTCTTATTAAACGCAGCATCACTTACGCCCCGCATCCTCCAGTCTGGCCACATTTTGACCTGTGCATTCACACCAACCAACCACCAAGCGGACTCTCAGTGCAGTCTATTGAGGCTTATCTCAATGATTTCAAAGAAGAGATGGGAAAAGACACGCTTTATTAAGAGGGCGTTTCTTTTTTCATGTAACCAGAATCGATCTATTTCATGCTATACAAGACGCAGTGTAGAGTGGCCGTGGTATGTATGGTAACACTACAGAAAGCCTTGATAGCCTAATTGTATGAGACACTGAATAGTCATCCAGATACATTGGCTCACTGTCTAAGGCAGTTAGGACTGCACAGATGTGGCAGACGCACTCACTCACTCAACCCCTTCATTTGAGCAATAGCTAACAGCAAACATTTATAGCCTGTTTTTTGCATTGTGTCTTAGCTTGGGTGATATTTGTGCAGGACACCTGTCTAGACCATCAGAGTCAAACACATATTTCATATATTTTAGTCACTGTTTATCTCTTAGCAGATGCGGGGCTGTTATACATTCAATAACTCATTGTTCTGTTTCACCGCAGGAATTAACAACTGCAGGATCTTACATCTGGGTAGTTTTGCTCCAGCTCTCCAGCTTTCAAAGTGTTGATGCAACTCAGAGCTGATGTGAAAGTATCCCAGTGCAGAAAAAGGTTTTCTCTTAAGGTTGCTTTAAATCTAGGTGAATAGCCACTCTGGCATCTCTTGAGGATGTTACTGTAAAAGCACTCCAAGTGACTGAATCATTTAACATCTAATCAATACTATTTACATTTGCACCATACACACATTATGTTGGTATTCTCGAAGCCGCTATTACTGTAGTTACAACCTCTATGTGAGAAGGCGGAATCATGTTTATTTCATAGGACAGCAACAAAAATGTTGTCACAACAGCAGTAAAGTAAAGTTGTGAAACTCATGAGGCATAAAGAAAGTAAAGTAAATGAAATACAACGTCCTCTACACAAAACTTAAACAATATCTGCTCTAAAATCTGGACAAGACACCTCAGAATAAATCTTCCTCTTGCTCTGCCAGGTAGGTGGGGATCTAGCTGCGTTTTCTGTGACATGCTGCCATCACCTGGTCATGAAATGAACAGCAGCTTTCACAAAGATGGTGGTTATTATTTCCTGTATCAAGGCACCTCCTTCTGGTTGGGTTTAAACCTGCCGTTGCGGTGATCGAAGTGAGATGACACCACTAGAGATCAACACTTGCAGCAGAACAAACTTATTCTGGTATGCATGCACAGGAAATAATGCAGCAGTTGATGGTTGTAATCACTCAGTCATGACAAGAGGCAAGTTGAAACGTAGTGCAGCTACCAAACAGAAAAACTGTGACCTTAAAGACCTCACTGTCATTTCCTGTTTCCTCTTCTGGAAGTTGTCTGGCCTGTTGTGTTTCCTGCTGGATGCTAGGCTACATTTGAAATGATTGAAATGATTATGAACCTTATTTTAGCCTTCATATATCACATCTGAGCCAGAGATGCCAGTGCTTTGTCTGCCAGAGCAAAGATACGGTGAAATCATCGCTGCTGCAAGTCTCATGGGTGAGTCAATCAGCTCAGCGCGCAGATGTTTATGTCACAACAACAATACTCCCATACTGTGAGTGTGAATTTACATCTTGTAAATGCATCACAGCTTTTGATCCATTTGATGATGAAAGCATGTACAACGTAATGTAGTAATACTACGTCAAACTGTGCCAAACAAAATGTGCACAGTACCCACACAAGATCTCAGCACCCTTTGTGACATGGGGCTGATTCATATCATTGCACTGGTCAAGTTGCTCATTGACCGAATGCTGCCTGTGTGTGTGTTCTTTCTTCTTACACTTCGCAGATAGTTCCTGTACAGAATCACACTGATCACCCTGTCCTGGAACTGCTTGGAGACGATATAGTACAGAATAATATCTAAGACTGTGCTCAGGTTCATCAGGAATGTGGTGAAGGCTGCCCATGTGTTGAAGTCCCATCCTTCACCTTCCTTCAGCAAAAGGACCACTAGACACACATGGAAGGGCACAAAACACACCAACACCTGGATGATGAGTGTGACGATGATCCGGATGGACTTCTGCTTCACTTTAGGCTTGAGTTTCGAGGTGCGGCCATGGATCAAGTTGTCCACAATGACAACGTAGCATCCAATCATAACACATACGGGGACGAGGAAGAAGAAGATGATCCGCACAAAGTTGACAGGGTTGTTGTTGCGCAGGTGGATGATGTCACGCATCTTGATGCAGGTGGTGAAGTTGGAGGTGACGTCAGGGTCGTCTTCGGAGAAGAGCAGGGACACGGTGCTGCTCAGAGTCATGATCCACACCCCAACACTCGCCACCACGGCCTTGGGGATGTTCTTCAGCTCCTTGCCGTGCTTTGGTTGAACGATGGCCACGTAGCGGTCTGCACTGATCAGAGCAAAGAGCCACAGAGCAATACAGGGGTAGAAGATGGTGAGAGCTGCACTGACCCGGCAGAAAAGATCTCCAAAGGGCCAGTAGTCCTGGTGGTAGTAGACCATCCTGAAGGGGAGCAGGAGGATAAAGGTCAGGTCTACCACCGCCACGTTGATCATGTAGATGGTGACTGAGTTCCTCTTCTTGGTGGTGAGGGCAAACACCCACAGAGCAGTGAAATTCACTATGACTCCTATGATGAAGATGAAGCTGTAGAAGACCAGGCCTGCCATGCGGTACTCCACGGGCACATGCTCCAGCTGTACTGCATTGGGCTTCACCGACATGATGGAAAGATTTAGATCCAGCTTCATACTGCAACTTCCAGAATTCAGCAAAGAGAACACAATGTTTAGACAGTGAATTATTTTTTACATTCTGTTTTTTCATTTATTATTCAAATGTTGGTTTTCTGGGAACACACAACTACTAAACTGTTGCCAAAAAGTAACAAAGAAGATCATTTTCAGCACTAAAAGATTTGCACATGGATTTGTATTGACTGGAATTATTTGTTATCTCTGTTAAAGTTTCAAACAATCCTATGAGATGGTTCTTTGAGCCAGAGAAGATATGACATACCTCACATTATGAGCTGTATACATGGACTACATGACTTTGAAATATCTGAGTAATTAGGAATAAAAGTGCATTATACTGGTATTTTCCAAGTAACTATAAATAAACGTCCATAATATAGTACCAACCAAAAGAAAATATCTATGTAAAAAAACAGAAGAAAGAGGTTGAAATGGCCAGAGGCAGTTTCTAAATGTGTATCTATGTTTCACAGTTTACAAAACCTGCTGCTACATCATTTGAGTAGTTATTTTTAAGCGACTATATGCAGCTGCGGTGTGAAAGCCGGAGGAAGAGCAGAAGCAGAGCATTTCTGTCTCAGTGTGTTATTCTATAACCTTATGTGTCAAGAAAAAACATACATACAAAAACATAAGCTAAAAAGTTTATCTTACAGCTTCAGAACACACACACACAAAATAGAGAAATGAAACATGGAAGTGAAAGTATTATTACTGAGAAAATTGATGGGAAATGATGTGGCTACTGTACTTCAAATGCTTTAACGATTCACGTTTTGCTTTGATAAATGATATAAACCACCAATCACTGTATTGTATAATGTTAATGCACTGAACCAAATACTGACAACAGTTATTGCAAAGCTACATAATAAAGCACATGAAGTGATGGCATGGTTTGTCTCTAACCTCTGTACAGCAACACATTGACACAAAGTTCTGGCTGTAAAATATCAGATAACAAAATGTTGTTTCTCATCTTGAAAGAGCGATCAGATAGCGCTGTCTGCACAAGAAATTACCACACTTACCACACAATTTTTTTAGCTTTTCCTAAGCATCAGCCTCTTGTCAAGCCTTCACCAACAGGTTCATGAACTGTCATGGCCATTTCTCTGAGTGCTCTAACAGTCAAAAGAGAGAAGTGATACTGTGTCGAGTTTCAGGGGCAACATTGATGGAAATGGTGGTGACACTGAATGGAGCGTAAAGCCCCCATCACTTCCTGTGCTGAGTTTCTGTACAGTAAGCTACAGCCTACAGTATCTACATAGTTGGAACACAAAGGGCTACAGCTTTCCACGTTCTGCAATTACACCCCCTTAAAGAAAATGATGTGCCATTAGAAGTGGGAGTGTGTTTGGCAGGCAGAGAGATGGCAGATTTAGGGCGAGTTATTGATTGGAAAAGTGGGGTCTGTCACAGCACATTAGTTCTCAGGGGAGTAATCCACAGCAGGTTGCTGTGAGAAGCATCTGCTGCCGGAGAGAAGTAATTAAAAACAGGATGTTGAGGCAGTTGCCATATAAACAGGAAATAAGACGGTGGTAATAGACACTTCACGCTGATGCTGTGAGATGGTTTTACACCACGTCGACTTAATGGATGCAAAGCGCATAGCTCAGGTGAAACGCTCAAGGTCAAGCTGGACCCGGACTGAATACAGATTCATGTGTATTCAATCTGTGTGAGTGTGGGCGTGTGTGTGTGTGTATACAGTTGGTAGCAACTATGAATTTGAGCCATTTGGCACAAAGACCTTTTGTAATCACAACTTCTTTCCATGCTAATAAACTAATGTTTTCCATTACCATCATAGATCTTGTGAAGCTGAAACTCTGTCACACTTTCCTATGATGACATTTCCCTCCTGGTGCCACGTGACTGCTCTCCACAGTCCATTTGATCTCCACAAAGGTTACAACTATTTGTCACATATTTTGCTTTGATGAGCCAGGTTTCTCACTTGGTTAACTCGGGTGCACTTTTGTTTATGGCACTATGGTTGAAGAGCTTCTTTCCAGGGTCACTAAATAGCTGTCATCCTTCTCTCTCTCTCTCTCTCTCTCTCTCTCTCTCTCTCTCTCCCTCTCTCTCTCTCTGTAAAGCACAGTATATTATTGGCACAGCGTTTGTGTGGAGTCTGCTTATTCAATCTAATTCTTATTCTTGAGAAGTAATTATCTATCTGCCCGTCCTCTCAATGTGTCTTAAAAAATCTCTTACCAGATGGCACTTTGTGTTCATCGCAATATGTTGTTATGACAACAGTCTGTGATGTTTTCCTCTCTTTGATACCCATCATGTGGTTGCTTCTGTAAGGCTTCCCCTCCATAATGAGTCTCTGGTCTTTATTAATCAACTCCTGTATAAAACACAATATAAGCGGATTCTTACAGGTCTACAACAACGAGATACATGTCCCCACAGATTGCTTCTTTCTTCATTTTATGTAATATATGCGATTTCCAGTGTAAAACAGAAAAAGAAAAGTATTTTGTACAATTTACTGGATCAAAATGTTTTTTATTATTTGGGTATTTGCATGAATATTTAGACTAATTGCCTGAGAAATGCCTGTTTGACTTCCTACTCTTTCAGTGTTATGCTGCCCTCTGAAGGCTGAAAATATAACTGCAGAATATTTTTTTCAGCAGTATGGGAGTAATGTGTGCCTGACATTTGCTCAACCACACCCCAAAACATCACATCTGCAAATTAGTAGTTTTAATATTTTCCTATACACTCTATTTCTATACAGATCATTCATATAGTTTAAAAGAAAAATAAATCAAATTTTGATGTAAAACAAATGTATTTTATTAGCATTCTTGATATAACTAGCGTGACACATTGCTCTAAGTGACACATTGCCCTGTTAACATTTTTGCTATGTTTACGGTAAATCATGCGGTTCTCAAACTGTTTACAGATATTGACAAGCGTCCTTTATCCTTTGTCCTTTATCTTTCTTCTTTGATTTGCTGTAATATTAGGTAGATTCCTCAGTAATTCTGTGATGAACACCAATTAGAGAATATGTGAAAACAGTAAGTGCTTGATTTTCCTTCTCCATAAAATCCTCAGCTATTCCTTTGATCCTTTTTTTTATGTCTCCTTGTGTAAGTTGATCTGGTCTGTTACAGCTGGATTCTTATTCTCACAGATGATGCTGTTTGGGATCCAGGTGATAGTCTGAGCATGTCCATTTAAAACCATAGTTTCAATCCTGATTACTCCAGGTTCACAGAAACTAAAACAGTCCCTCTCATTCTGTGGAAGCCTTGGTGCCTCCTCTCTCTGCAAACTTTACACAGCTTTACACTCTTCTCTGTCCTTCTCACACTAGTTGAACTTGGAACTGTTGAGTTGGATCTTGTTGCTGTCAATGATGTCCCTGGAGGAGCATTCAGGTGAGGTCCTTGCTGCACTGGAGAAGGAGACGCTGACCTGCCTCCTCAGCAGCTTCATAACTTTCCTTTTGTAACCCTTACAGGCAAAGAAGTAGATGAATGGATCTAAGCAGGAGTTGAGGTTCATCAGACACACGGTGAAGTGTAATGATATCTGGAAGGCTGTGAGTTCAGTACAGTTAGGGATGGACACCAGCTTGCGGATCATGTACTGCAGGAGGTCAATGTGATAGGGGCTGTAACACACAACAAATACCAGAGACACACAGCAGATCACCCCAATGACCTTGCGGCTCCGGCCAGACTTTTCTGTCAGATGGTTGGTCTTGGCCGTAAGATGGAGTTTGGAGCACAGGACAGCGTAACACACCAGGATGGTGACCACAGGGATTACATAACCAATGAAGACAGCGCCAATCAGTATGATGGCAATGTTGTCCACTTTCTCAAAGTTGGGGTATTCCATACAGGTGATGTAGCCATCAGGTTCCTCGTGGGTCATGTTCATGTTGAGGAGGGGGAGGGTCTGGGCAAGGACAAGCAACCACACGGCAACACAAATGTAGCGGACATTACTGACCTTCCGGAAACGGGCAAAGCGCAGCGGTAGGACCACAGCAATGAAGCGGTCAACACTAAGGCAGGTCATAAAATTGACCCCTGCGTAGGTGTTGATATAGAAGATCAGGCCTGTGAACTTACATAGCCCTTCACCCAGAGGCCAGTGGAAGCCCATGGCGTAGTAGACCAACCTCAAAGGCAGGGAGAGGGTGAAGAGGATGTCAGAGATGACCAGGTTGAGAGAATACAAGGTGGTGGAGTTTATCTTCTTAATATTGGGACGGATGACGAGTAGGGCCAGGCCATTACCTAGCAGCCCCACAGTGAATACAACAGAGTAGAAAATGGGCATGAGGACCCTGGCATATTCCCGATGGTCATATAGAGTGTCACAGGTGCTGATGTCAGAGTCATTGGTGCTGGTTGTGTCAGTAATGGGTACAGGCACAGTGATGGAGCCCATCTTGATATTTAGGTAACCACTATCTGCAAAAACACAAACCAAATATGTTAATGTTTTGTTCAGCTTGAAGGTTTTTTTCTTCTTTTTTTTCTTCTTTCTTATTTAATTTCTTTTTATCCAAAGTGATAATACAGAATATTTTAAATCAAGTTTTTGACAGCATCTTATTTTCACTCCTGAAACTACATTGCTATACAGGTTGGCATACGCCAACACATCTGCAGGCCATCTCATACCAGAACCTTACTTTCAAAAAGGAAGTTAAACAAGCTGTTTGTCACAACTCTTCTACCAGGATGCACACAATGTAATGTTGAAAGGCTGTGTCCCAACAAGCAGCATGATACTGCTTATTTTTACCGTGATCATTTACACGGATGAGTTTAAAAATACAAATTTAAACTTAATTTTCAGTTAAAGAAATAATCCAACATTGTTCATCTGTAATGATAGCAATGGTATCTGTGCATAGTAATAAATGATCTTATTATTAGTTATTATATTTTTTTTGTTAATTTCACCATATGCTTAAATGACTCAGGACACATGTCGATTTATCAAAATGTACCTATACACAGGTGATTCTCTTTCCTCTCAATTAACTCAAAGTTATTTGTCTGGTTCAAAGGATAAACAGGGAGCAATTAGGGTGCAGTCTCAACTACACTTCGTTTCATAAGTAACTCATGTTCAACCAAGTCTCTAATGTTGAATTCAACATGTAGTCTCGGTTTGGCCGCCAGGGGGTAGTGATTTGTAGTTTATTTCATTAGATTGTACCACTAACACCTGTCCTCCAGCATAAGAATCACAGTGTGATAATCAAGTTGCTGTGTGGTGTGTAGTGCCATCTTGTGGCTAAGCGTTCAGTCAGCAGAGAGTAAGCTCCACATTCCCATTCAAGACCTTGCACAGCCATATTTTCACATTTATTGAAAAATGAACTGTAGTGAAATGCAAATTCAAAGCGAGTGTAAGGAGTGTGTGCACCTGGTACACTCAAGTTAGACTGATTGATTGACTGACGCAGAAATACACCAATCATGTCTTCAATCAACACTGGGCAATTATTCATTTCTCAGAGCTCTTTTCACTCTGCAGTTTTACCATAAGAAAACATACAGCTTATTATGTGAAGATGCCTAAATTTGAATTATTGTGAATATTTTTGACATCTGTTTCCACATGGTAGGATGAGATTACAACAAAAAAAGGTACATTGAGCACTGATCCATTTACAAAGTACTTAGCCTATCCAGCCAATAACCCATTTGAAGTACAGGACATAGCTGTTTGTCATACCCTTGTTTGTAGCTAAATGTGATATTAAGGAAGTCTGTGAACAATTCCAGGGCTTTACTGTGATTGTGAATACAGCTGTGGTGCTCGTGTGGCGCTAGTGTTGAGAGACAGTGTTGTATATGAGGAAGTCAGCTCCCCCAGGGTGCTCTACCGTAGCATTGGCTGCCAGTAGGAAAGTCATATTGTCTGAGCTAATATCATGACCCACTTCGGCCACAGTTATCTGCTAGAGCACATTGAGCAGAGAACAAATATGTTTCCTGGCCCATTAACACAAGTGAAGGGACAAATTATCTTCTTCTCACTGCAGATGCTGGTGAATGTCCTAAGCTAGTTCTGTTTGCTTTAGTGCTGCTTTTGACACAGTTGATCACAGCATTTTAATTGCCTGTCTTAGAGAGTTTGTTGAAATTGCAGACACTGCTCTCAATTGGTTTATATATCATATCATTCAAATGGGCAGTTCTCTGTTGGTGTGGGTAATTCTATATCCTCCTCAGCACAATTAAGGGGTACCTCAATTTGTGGGGTACCTCAAAGTTCCATTCTGGGTCCTTTTTATTTTGTATCTATATGCTCGCACTTGATCATGTTATTCATAGACACCATGCTTACTTCCGGTTGGCATGGTGGCTCAGCGGTTACTACTGTCACCTGTCACAGCACGAAGTTTCTGGTTTCAAATGTCAGCTCTGGTCCTTTCTGTGTGGAGATTACATGTTCCCCCTGTTTTCGGTTTCCTACCACATTATAAAGACATGCATGTCAGGTGGATTGGAGACTGTAAGTTGCCCATTTGTATGAGTGTGTTTGTCTGTCTATCTGTGTTTGCTTGTCTATGTGTTCACCCTGTGATGGACTCGCAACCTGTCCAGGGTGTTTCCCTGCCTTTTTGCCCAATGAATGCTGGGATAGGAATGAATAAATCATTGCTTTGCCGATCTGCCTGTAAATCCTAGTGATAGAAGCAACCTTGATTACCTTAAAGATTGTTTATCTAATATTAAATGTTGGATGTCTTCCAATAAATAATTATAAAACCAAATGCTACTCCTCAAATTATTGACTACCATGGCAACCAATATCAAACTTATTTTTTATTTTTATTTTGTTCTTTTTGTTCTATTTGCTCTTTTTTGGTCTGAATTTTGAGAAACAAGTCCAAAGAGTTGGTCAGTCTTGTTTATTTCAGTTGAGAAATATCTCTAAAATGATGATAATTTGGAATGTGATTTAGGTCATTTCTATCCTCTTCGGACTTGGAAAAAGTTGTTCATGCTTTTATTTCATCCCGTATTGACTACTGTAACACTCTATGTTCTTGTCTCAATCAAACAAATCTTTCTCACCTGCTGCTAGTCCAGAACGCTGCAGCTAGCCTTTTTAGAACTGATTTTATTGATTACTTTCAAAGCAGTAACTGTTCTGCTTCTAACTGTGGCAGAGTGTTATGCCTATGATTGGTCGTTTCCATAACACGCTACCTTCACTCTGGTATTAATTTGTAGAATTAATTTCCAAAACACTTCATTTCCTTTTATGAAAAAAATGCTAAAATGCATCATTCATAATCTCTAAAATATAAAGGATCCATTGTGTCAAAGTATGTCTTTCTATATTCTTGTCCCATCGCTACTTTTGTGAGAATAGTTGTCATTTTAAAAAAAAATGATGGATGTCTAACTTTGGAACAAAATTCTACAAATATCTTTTCCACAAACACTGAAGATAAAATCTGTCATGCTATCTTACTCTGAACAGGGCATAATTCTCTATCTGCTATGAGTCAAAAGGCACATAAATAATATCAAGCCTCTTTCCATTAGTTCAGATTTACATAAAAGCCACTGGTGCTCTGAGAAAACACATTTTACCTTTCACCCATTCAGTCCTCATTTACCATCCCCGCTCTCTTCTATGTTTTTCCAGGAACAACAAAAGATCAATTAAAATCATGGTTAGGAGGGGGAACTTACCAAACAGAAGAAGTATGTTATTCTTCAGAGTGACTGAAGTTGCATTGGTCCGGACAGCATGACACTACTTCTGTACGGTTGATCTCTAATACTCAATCTGTCCTGGTGGCACAAACACCACGCTGGCCTAACTGAGTGTAGCGTGAAATTCAGAAGTTGTAAGTTGTAGTTGTAGCTGTGGCTGCCAGTAACCATAGTGACAAAATATCCTGTTAGTTAGTGATCTCTCTCTCTCTCTCGCTCTCTCTCTCTCGCTCTCTCTCTCTCTCTCTCTCTCTCTCGCTCTCTCTCTCTCGCTCTCTCTCTCTCTCTCTCTCTCTCTCTGGCTGATGAAATGTTCTCCTCTGGGGTTATAATAACTGCATGATTAGCCACATATATTGACTGCAATCAAAAAGTGTCATGTATCTGAAACCAAATGTACTTACTACTGTTAGACTGTGGATATAACATGTAATATTTTATTTTGCTAATAATCCTCCCGTTATTAACAGGGATATGTGTAATATTGTGGTCTGTGAAAGCCGTGTCAAAACAACGTCATGTGCCATGCATATGTACCCATGGTAGGATGTGGCTCCAGCTGCAAGAAAGAGAGTTCAGTCTTTTTTTGCCAATCTCAAAGTTTGTTCTTTTCAAGTACATACTTGCGCAAGAATGCTGTCTTTCCATATCTGATTCAAATTCATTATCATGTTATGCCAGTGAATGTTTGAATGATCTGAATGTTTACATTTCCTCTGTATAGTTGAGAGAGTACAAAAGGAGAAGTTCTTCCGCTTTATTTGATGTTTTGAGCTCAGAATGACTTTCAGAAAGGAAAGGCCCAGGTAAAAAGTACCCATTTTCCTTTTTACTAATGTGACTATTTCCTTTCAAGTATCACCAACAGTTTCAGGGTCATGCCAGGATTCATCAGCAGTAATAATGTATCACCAGATGGCCTGCCCATAAGTTACCTTGGAACACAAGGGGTTTTCTTATAAAAATCACCAATTACACCCTGAGGTGAAAGCAGTGATATGCCCCCAAGCTACAAATGGGCTCAGCACACAGAAGCCTAGTTTAAAATGTAAGAGCAACAACACATTGTAAAAGAAGTTGACACTGAAATGCTAAGGTGTGAAAGAGCAGACGCAGTTTTTCATTACACCCCTATATCATTGAAGGAGTCATGCCTGCTTGAATGTTTCCTTACACTTTTACCCACAACGCAACCAATCCCAATATCTACTCTTATGTCACTTTTATTCTCATTGATCGCTTTCAAAATTAACAGGAAAATACTTTGTTGTTGAAATTGTGATCGATTACCCAAATGTCATTCAGGGGTTAATCAGCCCCTGGCACGTTTTTTTACTGTTATTGAAAGAATCATGGTTCACTGAAGGTATGTGGTTTTGACACCTGTGAATCACTACCGCCCAGTTGAGTTCACTAGCTACACTAAAACAAAATTTCTGCAACAGTGATTAAGGGAAACACACACAATCAGTAGTTTCTGCCACATACTCAAAGATAAACTTTTATGTTTTCATTGACTACAACCTAAACCTTAATTTCAAGTCGGTTCCCCTTGTATAAACTCAAATGAGGCTTATGTACACTCTAATATTCAATTAAATAATGCATGCAAACATGTCGCAAATCTTCAAAGATGTTGTTGTCTCAGTGAACGGCCATGAAAATTAATTTTAGCTTTCATAGCTTTTGTTTTCTCTTCCTAGCAGGCAATAAAACCTCCTCCCGTGAGGGAGAGATGGTTGTAGGTTTCAAAACAAGCACAGGTTTGAGGCAGGGGAAGTGGTTTAACTTCCTCATGCCCTGGCCTTGCGGGTCTGACTCATTGGGCCCCAGACAACCAGGTCACACCCAGTGCTGACTGACAAGCCAGGGTGTTTTGCCAAGGCTATTCATAGGGCACAGTATTGCTAAATGCTGAATAATAGTGACTTACAATATCTTAATGTTCTGTAATTAAAAATATAGTTGTACAATTTTCAAATAAAGATGCCCCTTGATGCAGGCTAGAAAGCACATTTTGCTAATCGAGTGCAATTTGTCTGAGCGGGTGAGGTTTTCCAAATGAACCAAGTCAAATAGGTCAAAATAAGCATTCAGTCAAAACATGCTGTCATACTGAAAATAACCTTTATAAACCATGTGCTAGGGCCATGGTCATATGATATGTAGTGAGGGAACTGAGTACTGCTAGGCTGCTGGCTGACTGCTGAGAGTATTTAGCGGTAATCAGTGATCTTCATGTCCTGCACATAATATAGGAAGTTACATTATGAAGGAGAAACGTTAAAAAGGATATCCTCTTAAGCACTATCTGTTGAAATATATTGTTATACAGCTGTCAACGAAGACATAGGGCTATTGTATGTTTGAGACATGAATTTATACACCGTTTGGAAGGGTTTACACAGGAGGTGGCTGAACACAACAGTGACCTGTTCACTAATCTAGTGCAGCCAGAAAACTAAATTCACTGTTAGGTTAATTCACGCGTCTATGATTTTCCATCAACTGTTTCGTTTTCTGGTTCCAGGAGTTTGTGAATCTCAGTAATACTGTCATCACATGACAGCACACATCATATCATGACTATCATGATATGATAGTCATGATAATAAAATATAGATGGCACACTGTTTTTGATATGATAACATGATAATCATCTGCTTCTCAAATGATTTTCTGAATGTACTAATCGGTTCAGTATACAGTATACAATTTTATAGACATACTGTTTAATGGCTACTGTATGCACCTAAGTAAGTAATATATGCTTGCATTTCCCAAGTATCACATGTACTGTACAATGCATGTTCATGGATTGCTGGTGCCATTGGTGAGGGCACACGTGGTGAAGATATGCAACTGTTGCAGCACTTATACAGGAAACTTCTCTCTCTGGCTGTTCCTGCGTACTTCTTCAAATGCCAAATAGGTTGAGTAACAGCTTTCACGTCAAACTGTTGACACTTTGTATCAGTTGATATTATCTATTTTAAAGTTCATGTCTCTGCACGAAGCCTGTTTTAGATAAAAATATGATCTGGTGAAGCTTAGGGATGTTTCTCAACAAATTTGTAGGCTACAGATATTTCTCCCCATCTTTAATAATATATCCTATCCCTGGTGTCTATGAGAATTAAAGTTTGTATAACCAACATGTCATATTATATAGCCTGTTTTCCAATGTTCCAATGCTGTTCATAAGTAGCTTTTACTTTGTGTTAAAATTAAGATACTAAGCAACGCATTTCTGCAAAATGTTGATCAAATATATGTATTTGTATATATGTAATGTAACTCTCTCAGAAGTACTGTGGCTTCAATGAGCCTATACTGCAGATACATGACAATTGGCTGCAATTATAGTTTCACTGATTATTTATTAGCCTAGTATTAAACCTATCTAGGCCATAATTCTGCTTATTGCAACAATACAGTGCCATGACAATTTGTGAAAAACTATATTTGGTTGGGTATCAAATTATTAATTTTTGCTAACTGGGATTAATGGGATTTATCTGATGTAATTCAAGGGTGGAATGCTATTCACATTTAAAATACTATTAACACTACTAAGTAATATATAACATATCAATTCACTAATGTACATAAAAACAGGCACCTCTTATCAGAGTAACAGTTCCCTCTACTGGCAAGAGAAGAGTACTGCAGCTTTTGGTGTTCCGCTCTACAAGGGATAAGGGAGTGTTCAACTTACCGTTGGCACCTTTACACAGTACACTGGCACTGACACACGATGGCAGTAGTGTCTTTACTGTCCTGTCAGGTGGAAATTCCCTCCCAAATAGATGTAAAACAATGGTGCAGGTTAGAGTGTAGTGTAGGAATAAAGACTACAGTGTGGACGGTGGTGTATGCCCATGATCTGAGAAGTATTTCTTTACCATCTCATCAAATAATAATACACTTTATTTTCTTAGCACTTTTCAAGACAGTGCTACAGTATGCTTTACAAAGGATAAAAAATACATACAAATCTAAATCAATAAAACAAGAGGACGGCAAGAGTCATCAAAGGGAAGCTAATGGTGCATCATTCCTAAACTTTTGTCCAATTCCAACACTGGTTCTAATAATAGTAGTCAACAACAAACCCCATGCATATAGCATATATATAACAGAGAATTACAAAGTGTTTGCCAGAAATAATTAAATGAAAAAGTTGGACAAAGAGTGCAGGATAGACAAAGCAGCATGATAGAGTCATAAAATCCCTCAACATAAAAATGCCTCAACATACAGGTGCTTTTTCAGGAGTGCTTTAAATGACACCACAGTTGTAGCTTGCCTGAGGCCTTTGGGCAAGTTGTTTCAAGGTACAGGGGCCACTACTGCGAAGGCACGATCACCACAAGCCATTATTCTTTATTATATTTTATTTTGCACCTTATTACTTATGTTGTTTGATACTTACTTATTTACTTAATTATTTACTTATTGTCTTACTGTATTATTACCTATTTTTTTTACTTATTTGACTTTTTACTGTGTTAAGTTGAGTTGACCCAGAGGACAAGAATTTCACTGCTGGTAATGATGTTTGCGACAATAATGTATGTGACTAGTATGTGACAATAATAAACTTGATACTTGAAAATACTTGAAACCAAAAGATCACTATTGTATGATCTCAGGTAGCAACCGGGCTCACAAGTAGACAGAAGATCAGAAATATAGATAGGGGCAAGACCCAGTTTAGCCTTAGAAGTGATCAGTTAGAACTTTGATTCTGAATACAACAGGCAGCAATGGGACTAATATGATCTCGCTTCCAGGAATTAGTCAGAAGCCTAGCAGCCTAGCAATATCTTAGACTCACTGGCTACTTTTCTGAAAGACAAAACCAATCATCAGACATGGAGTCGGACAGATATATTCATAGTTGAACATATCTATTAAAAGATTTTTTCAAGTTTCTTCAAGGCTAAGAACAAATGTACTGCCTAAACTTGCTGTATAATTTTCAGCTGACAGAGCTTGAAGTTATGTGCAACAAACTCCTGTCCGGGACTACTAACGTTCGCTAACGTTAGCAGATACATACCTTTGTAGTCGCATATGTATGAGGAAGCGTATAGCTTAAACCCCTTATCCATTTTGTTTTAGATGTCAACCTGCATATGCGATGGACATCGGTTATGCTCATCTTTGGTAGCTCCTGAAATCTTTTAATAGATATGTTTGAAAATCTCTGATGTGGTTTACACCATTAATAAAGGAGATATTTCTACTTTTGCTGACTTTGTTCTTCTACCACTGAATGGGAATAGACCCTGCGCATCTCAGTAGACCTCCATTTTTTTTCAAGGTGTAACCCATCACTTAAGAATAGGGTCTGGTAATTGCGGTAGTTGCGCGCTATAATGGATTTACTAAGTGTGAAGAGGAGGCAACTTTTGTGTGGCTAACCAACCCACACAGGTTCCCTATTCTAAAGTCTTCACACTTAGTAAATCCATTAGTGTCAAACTACTAGTGAACTGGTTATGAGCAAGACCTCACTTTAGAATGGGGAACATATTCTGAGTTAGAAAGACTTCATTTAGAGTTATTAGGACACTATTGTAGTTTAGTGTTTTGTTACATAAGAATAGACCATATTTATTAAGTGTTATTAAGGGAGAATGACTATTCTTGTGGTACTACCACCTTATAAGGCCCATACTGAGCAAAGCATATTAAGATCTTAATTCATGTACAACAACTTCCTTACTATCAATAAGCAATAATTAGGAGGTTATTGAGGGAAAACTCTTAGTTAATGGCCTAGTAGTTGTAGAATATGGTCATGTAGAATAAGGCATTAATAAGTGCTTTATGATGACTAATAAAGAGCCAATATGCTACTAATAAGCAACTAGTTAATGATGAATATGTGTACATTAATATAAAGTGTTACTGAATTTTCATTTAAGAAAACCAAATATCAAGGATTAAATGAGGAGTTGGAGTTACAGCATTATTTCCCCTTTATTATAATTATTTTGAATAATAATATTCATTTTATATGTATTATATAAATGTAGACTCCTTTCTAATAATTCTGCCATATTTTTTACCCAGTGTTCTTTAGGGAACGGCCTTTATTAACACATGCACACTCCCTAGCCTGTATTTGAGAAGTTTTATGGTATGCATGCAAGGTTTTGGTGTTCCATGACAAAGGTTGTGCGCTGACAAGAACACTGGAGCTGATCTCTCCTGACTGAGAAAAGAATGACACACACACCCGGTGCCATCACCATGTTTTGATGCTGGTCACCATTTTCCTCATTGTTATCACTGTTTCTAATATTTACATGCACTTGCAGGGCTGTTGGCAGTTGGCACAGCAGCACACTCACCATCATTGTTACTCTTGGGTGTTGGCAGATATGGGCAAAAATACATCTAAATGTATCTTGTTACAAATGACATATACATACATATATACAATACTAATATAAATGTATCAAAATAAATTACAAATTACACGAGTCAAGAAATGTAATGTATTTTTTTTTCAAAATACAAAAAATATATTGTAGCATTTTAAAACTTGTAATACAAACATTTATCTGCTTTGGGCTCTCACACTTAATGCACAAAGTGCATTTCATATAAACAGAACTAACTGAAATCATTCATTTGGTATACTGGAATGAGATGGTGCTCTTAGCCCCCGGCTCTCTAGCTAAACCAACTTGCTAGGCTGCTAGCTAGATAGGTAATGTTAAATTGTGGCACAGTTGTGGTGTTTACAGAATATGATCAGTACAAAAGCACAAGAAAACAGTAACAGGATGATGGATTGAAAGAGAAGTTGACATAGCAAACCTAGCGTGGCCATGTAGTTCTGTGCATCAAGTTCAATAGAATGGGTCAGTGTTCATGGTCAGCCTGGGCCCATATAGTTTGGAGTATGTAATGCAGGCCATATGGGTCAATGTCCTGAATGGCTGAATAGATTGAGATAGATCCGGTGATAATATTGTAGATCAGCCAGGGACCAAGACCCACATCCCAGAACGGCCAGCGTCCAGCACCCACGTCCACCTCAAGGGAGGGTCACTGTTTATGGTAAGTGCCTTATACGGCAGATAGCCCTAAGCAGCTATCCATCGTCATAAAATGACTAGTATAGAATCATATGACAGTTTTAGACTAATGTTGGTCATATTGAATAGGTAGGTTTTGACTTTAGATTTGAAGATCTCCAGAGAACTCGCTTCCCTGATCGAAAGAGGCAGTTGGTTCCAAAGATAGGGAGCACAATCATTCATTAATAAACAGGACAAGATGTTACTATCCCTTGTGCCATAATCCAAGGTAAACACATGTAGAAGGCCAATTCAGATAAGACGAGACACAAAACAAGCGAGTGATATAACCACCATCAGAAGCTACACCATAGCAGACATCAGGCTACACCGTCATAGATCTACGGAGTCGTTCCTCAGATGGCACCATTCTCCAGTTCCCTAGCCTAGCCAACAGCGGTATGCGGCACGTCAT
>CABFOQ010023691.1:0-11567 GCA_900660455.1 Gephyroberyx darwinii
AATATGCCAAAAATGTTGCCAGTTATTTCTAGCTGAGATGAAAAGTCTGCTATTACAAAGAGCCTGATTTAGTGTAGGGTGTGAGAGAGGAGCTGAGACGGGAGAGAAAGAGAGAAAGAGAGAGAGAGAGAGAGAGAGAGAGAGAACTAGGTGTTTGATATGTGCATATAACCACGTTTGTGTGTGTGTGTGTGTGTGTACGTGTATGGTGGCCATCAGAGCCTGCTGAGTCACCAGATGTGTAAGGGAGTGTGTCTGTGTGTATAATAACACAAATTTGAACCTTAACTAGGTTTCATGTCCGTTCAGTAAAAAAGGTGCGTGCCATTTAACAACTGAAGCACAACAGCCTGCAGTGTTTACATTTAATCTGCCCAACAAACATGCATGGAAATATTAAACACGTTTTGCTCAATTTGTCCCCCTAGTTACATAGTCATATAAACTGTGTGAAATATTGATACGGTACGAAGTATTGAATTTCATCGTTTCGTACTGTGTGTATCATATTGTCAAGGCAGCCCCAGTAACAAACGGCTCCCTAGTGCCCTGGCTGGACAGGAGATGGTAGCCGCTAACTGTCATATGATGGGGTTTGTTTGCTCTCTGATTCAGCAAATTCTATCTAATTCTATCACTGGCTGCTTGAATTGTTAGCTTAGCTGCATTAACCCATTGATGGTTATAACATGTTTAGTGCTTTCCCAAACAACCTTGCATTCAAAAGTTTACAGTACCTGTGGTGTACTTCTTTCAGCTGTAACGCTGACAAAGTTACCACAGCTTTCAATCTGTATGATAAAAGCAGCTTGTGTGATTGATCAGATGAATGATGATTCACAAACATTTGAGTGTCAAAAGTCAGTGCAGATTAGATGTGTTGTAATGTTGCAGTGTTTAGAGAAGCTGTAATCACTGAGTTGTTGTTTTTTTGTTTGTGACTCTTGTTTGTAGGTTGAAAACACAGGTTTACAGATATTTTCTGTGACTACAGTACAAATTCATATCTATTCTACGTGTTCAGATGTTCTGAATCTGGTTTACCGTCACACCCCTTCATCCCACCTATGATTGCATGTGTGTACGCGTGTGTACATGTCCAGGTGAGTGACTATATGTGAGTGTATGTGTGTCAAGGGTGACAGGCATCATAAACTAGGTCCAATGCCACTTGAGGATTGGAGATGGTCTGTGCCACTTTTCTAATTGTAAATTTAGCAGAAGAAAGAGACAAGCCTGCCAATTATTCCTGTTTAACCCTTTCAACTGAAGAGATGTTTGACCTCAATGCTAAACAAATACCAGGTTCAGACACAACATATATGCAGCAGTGCAACTATATATACATATAAAAGACATGAACATTACTTAATATATCTTTCTCATTGTTCTAATAGATACACGTTATTCATCCACCACAGCAGCAGGCAGGGGTAACGAATCTTGCTCAAGGATATTTCGACACCGGGGATGAAACCCGGGCCCTGCCGTTGGGGGACAACCTCACTGAGCCCCAGGACTTCCTGTCGTCCCTTAAGCTTTATTCAACGTTACAAACTATTACAGTGCATTGCCTCCTTCCTACACAGATGCTACACTGTGAGCATGTGCTCTATTTCAAAAAAGATATACGAATTTCATCTTAGTCGAATGATATCTTGGTTTGAATCGAGTATGGAGAGATATGCAGACAGAGCCAACAACTCAGTAAGCAACAGTAGTCCATCGTTACTACAATGATTTACCAATCAAAGTCATGAAGCACAAGCTTTGACTGGGTCTTAGACCGGGTCTTAGACCGGGTCTAAACCTCTCCAGTGATCTTTAGTGTAGTGTTACTTAGTTTCATCTCTCCATCTTTTTTTACTACCAGTGGTTTTCAACTACTTCTCACAAAACTGTCTTTCAAGATTTTTATTCTCAGGACATAATTAGATTTTTTGAGTTATTTTGTAGGCTAATCTGATAAAATGTGTTTTAGGCTACTACACTTCTTGTTAACACGGTTTTATGTTTTACGGTTTTATTCAGGCAGGTCCCTTAAGAACACGTTCTTACATGCAGGGACAACCTGACATTTCAGCTCCGTTTCAATGCCGTGGGATTCTATGGCAGCATCATGTAGCCATGAGTTTCATAGAAAACCTTAATCCTTAATTTCCATTGTTCCTCCAGAATGACTTGGGGGACCTTTTTAATCATCCTGCAACCCAACTTTCAGTCCTGACCCAGTTTCTGAAAAGCATTGTGCTTTTGAGCATTGAGTTTTAACAGTTTAGGGAGGAGAGATCCAGTTACAGTAATGAACTAACCTACTTATCATAACCAATGCCATCCTGAATCCCATTCCCATTCTTCTTCTCCCAGAAGACAAACGCACCCTTCTCTATTTCTCTTGTTTTATTATTGTCATCAGTCCTACCATAAGTTACTGCTTACAACTCTTCCTCATTCAAATCATCCTGAGCATCCCATAACTGCATGGGTTTGGTATCTCAGCTCAAGTTATGCAGTCACGCCTCTCACCTACTATCCCACTGCACATTGTAATTCCTAAAACTAATAAAATGCTGTAAGAGGGTGAATTATTCACCCTCGTTAAAAAGATAGAGAGAACAGTAATCTGGGTCTTATAGCCTACTGCCCCTCAAGCAAACTTCTTGATCAAAAGTCCTTCTTACATTTGTTTCACATTGAAAGCCACCATAACATCTGCATTCTTTCACTAGGATGGATGATAGCTGCATAATGGTTGATGGTGCAGGTTTTTTTTAATATGAACTTACTGGTATGAAATCTCCTGAACAACTAGGAAAGGTTTTGGGAGTGAATGAGAGGCGCTGTCCCGTGGCTCAGTAACTAGACTCAAGTAACCCTCTAAGCAACGCCCACAGTTCCTCCAGCGCGGCTTCTCAGTAGCCAAGAGGAAGAATTGATGCTTGTACTGGACAGCTCCTAGGCATAGCGCTGCGTAACACGCCCTTCCCCTGCAACTACTTTTCCAAACTGTATTCTTGCTCAACGTGTCTAGTTAAATAAGCGTTACATTCTGTACCTCTTTCCTTTGCTAAGTCTAATGAGAAGTCTAGTAAGTCCAATAAGAAGCAAAAGGAGGATGGAGGATAAAAGCTTGAAAAGTTTCCTCAGTTTTTATGTTGTGTGTGCTTGAAAATACACAGTCCCCAGGGACACAAAGCAATTAGAGAGTTTGAAAGATTAGGCTGGAAAAGCAAGTATTAAAGATGCACATTTTGAAGACTTCTATGCTTGTCCAGAGTTTTTTTTTTTTGTGTCGTTTATGCGCTTGACAGCATGAAGTCCTCCGGGACACAAAGCAATTAGTGGGTTTGAGAGCCCTCAATACACTGATATCATGGATTAATGGCTCCATATAGATCATGCACAACTTCCTCCACTTAACTCGACCACCATTAGTAGGTGTGGGAAGAATCTATACAAAATGTACACACACACCATTTCACCGTTGATTCAGATCCCTGTGTATAAGTTCATATAGCCGGTGTGCACTCGCCTCACTGAAAAATAGTTTACTAGCAACAACTGTTTTGCAGGCTCAGGCATGTGAATGTTTGTGTGTGTACGTGTGTCTATCGCCTGTCCATCAGGGTCAATTAGGTCTATTATCCTGGTTTCTCCTAGACCATGTCCTATCACATCTCCTATCTATCCTCTGGTCAGACTCAGCCTGCCCATGCCACTACAGAAACCGTTCCCACAAGATCCCAGGACAACGCCACACAGAAGGCAACAAGCTGCACAGGAAGGAGGAAAACATGAGCAAGGAGGAAAACATGAGCGAGGAGGGATCGTGTCAAATGTTAGTGTTATTGATAAACCACACCCCCACTCATACTGCTCAACATTATAGGTAGCTTTTCACCTTTCAACTTGCTTTGTCGTATTTTCCCTAGGTCTGCACATAGAGACAGTAATGGCACACATCCTGCCATTAGAAGTGTGCTACTAAACCACTTTGAAATCCAGTGTAGTGAAAAGGCCAGCTGATTAGCAGCTACTACACAAACAGAATGACTGCTGAATAGGACTCATAATCAGGGTCTCTTTGGTTTGGGCCTTCAAATTCATTGTATGACATGAGATGATTGAAAACAAATTGCATGACTATGTCCTCTCTTGGCTTGTTTTTGAGGAATAGACTGCAGGGTTTGGGCTGCACAAACAGGACATACAAACCATCAAACACAGATTTTTTGGTTTGAGTCATTGGCTGAGTTCACATTTTTGCTTAATAAGCGTGGTTTGGGGATTAGTGGGCCAGACAGAATGATTCGTCCATATTTAACAAGGGAGGTGGTGGTCAGTTCCTTAAAGTCTTGTTAAGGGGTATTAATGTCATCATTTGTACTAACAAGAGGGCAAGGGGGACAACCCCCTCCTTAATCCTGTCTTAAAACATCCTTCAGACGGCAGAACCCTCACTCACAACATGCCTACATGCCTCCTTCACAGGATACTTCGGACGAAATAATCCAAGTTCCCAGAATCGAGTCAGAAGGACACAGAATTAGGAAGAGAGGTTTCTGACACGACTCTCTCAAAATGTGATCTCCACATCAAATCTGCTCTCAGCAAATAGTTGTTCAAAAGGTGTTGGTGAGTAGATGAAGTGATGTTTTGTTACATTTCTCCAGTATGACTGACAATGGGCATATGTTGAATTACCATCCTGCTTCCGACCCCTAAGATACGCAGGTGTCTTAGTAATATTACAACACCTTTGATTTTTGAATGGGTTGTAAAATATTAGTGATGGCGGATACATCTTGGTGAACTTTTATAGTATTTCTACTTACAGCACAGCTTACTGAATCCGCTACATGAGGTTTCAATTAGTTTGAGACAGATCAAATGACAATCAGACATAAGACAAGCTTGTATATTACAGGACACCATGCTCCCACCCTCCTGCTCTATCAACACCCCCTACTTTGCCCCGCAGGCCTACAGTGTGACCACTGCCGCGGTTGGTTGTTACGCTGCAATATTCTCTTGATTACTCCCAATAAAATCTGCTAGACTTTGGCCTGGTCACTATCTGACACACACAAAAACACACCTCCTATATGGGCACTAGGGTTAGGCCCATACTGTTGGTAGGTTAGGGTTAGGCCCATACTGTTGGTAGGTTAGGGTTTCCTAGACACTGCCTGGCTGCAGTTATTCAAAGCAGGTGGTTTTGGATTGGGGAGATAGGCAGGGTTTGATTTCCTTCCTCTGGTATGTTTGCTGGCCTACCAATCTGTGCACATATATAATACCAAAAACCAACACCCCCCCCCCAACCACACACACACACAACTTCACTCAGGTGGGCAGCACGTTAAAACATTAAAAGACCCCCCCTCCGCCAGAGGCATTTTTGGGGAGAGGAATTTGAGCTTTGCATCACTCCTCACACTCCTCTCTCCCCCCGTCTGTCTTTCTCCCAGCCAGCTTACCGAGAAGCAACAGTTTCAGTTCCCGGCGTGCGTCCCTCTTATCCCGGCGGAGCTGCCTTTCGATCTCGTCGTTGATCCGTCTGGCTTCTTTCGCCTCTTCGCTGAGGCAACACGCCATTATGGATTCCAGGGTCATTCTCTCTCTATCTCTCTCTTTCTTTCTCTTTCCCTCTTTTTAAACACGCACTTTTTCGCTTTCGCTTCTACTGATTCATCCCGATTTCAGATTGGTTGAAAAAAACAGAGGCCTGTGAAAGCAAAATAACGCCCTCATACAGGCCTGCTTGTGGTGAAATAACGCGTGGACGCCCTTATAATAAGGCTGAACAGCGCACAGATTGTGGAGGGGGGGGAAGAAAATTGTAGATTTCAGAAATGATTTACCCCCCCTCCCCCCGTTTCGTTTCGCTTTCTGGGCCTCCCTACAGTTTCGAAACAGTGTCCAAAGCGGTCTGTGCAATCTTAATTGGCGCAATCTGCTTTTCCTTCTCAGTGTGATCAACAGATCCTTTTAAGACATATCCTCCGTACTGCTCCGTGCGATCTTGTTAAGCATTGCCATCCGTGCCCGGCCACCCCTCTCTTCAAAGTCTTCAATGTTGTTATTTTTGTCTCGACAACCCCCCTTGTATTCAACTTGTCGCCCGTAGATGCGGACAACGGGACAAAAACATGAATAAAGCTGTCCGGTTTATTTCCAATAGCTCGACTCCCGGGCGTGGTAAGGCAGAATATGGCGGACTTTCACTCCAATCCGCTAGGCTGGGACACAGTACAGTTATCTCTCTCTGTCTGCTTACAAAACCAAGAAACACACACATAACATAGCATTCCGCCCGGGCCTTGCGATACTGCAAAGAAAACACCACCCATGAAGTCTTTAAAAAACGTTAACATCCATGACTCAATTGTCGGACGAGGTGAAAGAAATAGACGCCGTGTTGTTGGTTTCCCCCCAGCCAGTCTTCTCCTTTTCAATTCCCTTCATGTAGTTTTATTACAGAAGCCATCCACTCCTCCGCTGGCTGGGTGACGTCGGCCTCCCATCGACCAGGGGGGAGTGTCATGTCACATAAACGCCACACACCAGAATTTATACCCCAATCCGAGGGAGAGAAAAAAAATGTTGGGATTGTGATACATACGGGCAGGTTGAGCCTATGTACCTACGGGCAGAGATGTTGCCAAATTTTTAGGCAGACATAAATCATCATGAGATAAAATCATGAGATGAGATGAGTCATGATGATAACATTTAATTTTCCAGATAAAGTTTACCAGTCGTGCAAAAGAATAGATTTTACAATAACCAATACCATTATCAGTGTGAATACTGAAGTAAAACATTTCAACAACTCTTCAGGTTGTTAAACATTGTTAAGCATGTACTTATTTAACATGGATCACATGGTGGACATGTTATGCTTGAACTCATACAACTGACATCGTAAGATTGTAAAAATGAGATAGTATAAAGTGTAGATACTCACTAGATGTACCGCTTCCTCTCACCAAAATGATGACACTTCCTGTCTTAAACTTGTCTGTTTATTTGGATTTTCATACAGAAAAGTTACAGCAAGCACGGGTGCGTACATAACAATTGAGGTAAAGTAAATACAGGAAAGAAAAAACAGATACCTGGAAAAACAAAAAGACAAACAAAAATCCTGAGGACTAAAAATGGCACCACCAGAATGATCCTGTCCAAAGTTGTTACGCTGTGACCATCCCACCCCTTAAGGCCTGCCTGAAAAAACAAGTTTTGTTTCTTGGTAGGTCACATGCTGTGTTCACGTCTATAATTTTTACTTAAATTCCAATCATTTAGTAGACGTTTTTATTCAAAGCGACTTACAAAGGTGCCAACACTATGTGGGTAGAGGTAGGTAGAGGCATCATGAAAATAGCCACACATCCTCCCGACATTATCGAGAACCCCCAAATGGATATGGAAGTCTCACTCAAATGAGATGTAGGGCTGTTGGAGGGCAAAGTTCATGACTGTTCAACAGCATCATAAAAGAACTACAGTACTTTGGTCGTGGGTCAGGATAGTATACTGTTAGTACACTGAGAGTGACATAGATTCATGGGTAACTCCTCATGACAGAGTGTGGGTGAGGCAAGTGGATATTGCATCAAACCAGAAATAGGGGTTATAGCCAGAGAAGAAGCTTGTCTTGATGAGCTGCATTTACTTTGCCACATTTTCACATACCCAGAGTGGAATCCTACTTTACTTAAAAGTAGGATTCTTTGGTTGTCAGTGCTAAGTGACTTTTTGAACATTGCATTATGGTATCATGTTTTGTTTATAATACCTTCATAATGTCCTTATAATCAACCTTATGATGCCATATAATGCCTAATGAGCAGTACTTCAACTCAAGTGTTACCTACTACTGAAACACCAATTGCCACAACCAGAAAGTTTAGATTGAGGTCACCGCACAGAGGTATTGAGTAGTGTTGATTATAACCTAGCTAAGTGGCCCATTTAGACCTGTTAAATGGGGACATCCTGTTGGCTCAATGCTTATCTTCATACAATGGACTCATGGCAGAGTTTTTGAAATCAGCTAGTGAACTATATCCCCCTCTCTGACTCTCTCATCTTTCTGTCAATATTTACTGAAATATCAAACAAAGCAGAAATACAAAAATAATCCAAAAAATAGATCTGTAAAATGGTGGCAGCAGAATGAATGTTAGGCGTCCTGGGGCCTGTCTGATTTGTCCTAGATTTGCAGCTTGGGGAGTCATGTCAACCTGTGCCTGAAATGGAGGGCACCAACCAACTCTCCGGAGGGGACGCCCAGCAACAGGTCTGTAATATTACAACCAGTCATGTGTTGCTCACTATAACTTTCTTTAAAGTATTAGCTCAACCTTAAACACATTTTGAATCATGTTACTGTAGGATGAAAGCTATATGTATCTTTGAAATTATACATTTTTTTTGGCTGGGCTTCATAGGTCACCAGGTCATGAAATGTTTCATGCACATATAAGACCATGCAAAAATGTGTCATTGATGATCTTGGGGAGTTTAAAGGTAGAAACAAGAGGGCCAAGATACTCTTTATAATGTCAGCACAAGACAAAACATGGAGCCATTCAATTGTTGGGGAATAACAAATTAAGTGAAGTAAACAGACACTAGAGACAATCAAGCTGTGAGCATGTATCAGGGCAGAGCTAATATACACAGGGGAAGATGTGGGATTGGAATCAGCTGTGTAGACCCAAGCCCTCAGGGACACGCCCACCAACCTGCAGGGAGAGAGGGAGAGGAAGGCGGAATACTAGAATTCAGGGGAAAGTGAGGGTAAAGGCTGAATAGCCGTGACAGCAATCATCAGTAGAAAAAGAAAGATGGGGTAACCCCAAAAAGTTAACTAATCAAACAACAACATTTTGCACTGTTTCACCTGAACACAAGGTATTTTGTTGGTTGGTTGGTTTATTTAGAGGTAAATTAAGCATGGTGGTTTTATATTCCAATATCTCTGTTTTTTTTGTTCTTTTATTGGTGAAATAGTTGTTGGATTTTTTTGGCCCGCATCCCTGTTTATGTAGCCTATGTCCGGGGTAGCCTTTTGTCTGGCTGCTGTGGCCAATGGCAGTGTCTACCTTTGCTTAATGGTAATACCTGCATATGTGCAGGGGGAAAAAAAGCATATATGCATCATTACCTATTCACCTTATCAACAATGTTCATGGGCTCATGGCATTAACCGATCATATTTATAAAGCGAGGTGGCATAGGTAGAGAAATGTGATCAGAAATGATTTGCATATTTATATGTAGATTTGTATAATTAAACAATGTACTCCACATGACGATATCTCAGAGTGTTATCTCATCTGTATATTTATTCACGTGGAATTTTGAATTACAGCCACTGCGTGAAAAATGCAAGTACATGTAGTTATGTGCTCGCAAAAGGAGTGGGGGCTTTTATTTTGTAGGAGAGATCGCTTTAGTCTGCTTCCTGTCGTACGTCACGTGACCTCATGCTTTCCTAGTTACGAGAAAGCGTCGCTAAGGAGGAGAGCAGGATGGATCTGTCGCAGTTGGGAGATAGTTTTCTGCACTTTTCCACGCAATATAACGTAACTTACTACCATGAAAATTTACCTGAAAAGCGTCTCAGTTGTTTTGATAACTCTACGACGGCTTAACGTTTGTACCTTTCCGTTTTGGCGCTACTAGTTCATTCATCTCTCCTGGCATGAGAGATAAAGCGAGATTAGTTAGCATGCTAGCGAGCTAGCTATCCAACCCCAGCATCCCAGCGACCACGCCTGCCGGTGACAGGTAAGAAATCTTCTCTTCCAGGAACTCTTAGACTGTAACGTTAGGAGTCTCCAGCTGTCATTCACTATAAATAACTATGTTGAAATTTCCGTGTGTGTTGCTATATAATGATAGCCAGCACAGTTGATAGCAGGTGTTTGTGTGTGACTAATTCATTGTGACAGTAATGATGCCGCTCTAATAGGATTTTAGCCCTCTCTTTCCTGCTGCTACTTGTTTGGGCAGTACACCAGGATAACGAGGGAGGAGCTTAGTTGTGCAAGCGTGTGTGTGTGTGTGTGTGTGTGTGTGTGTGAGAGCGCGCGCGCGCGCGCGTGTTTGAGTTTGTGTTTACGTGGGTACATGTGGTATAATCTCACTATGTATGTTGGTCTGGGCAGACCCTTATGCAAGGTGCGACAGTAACAGATTGTAGCTAATTAGGTTGGGACGTTTGATATGTAGGCCAGGTCTAAATTGCGATACACAGTTACAATTAATTATGTAGGTAACTTATTAGACATAAGGAAAGTAATCAGAACATAATCAAATGTAATCCAAATGAACAAGGAAGGTAGAACAGAATCAAAATTGGCCCAATAAAACTGCAAGCTAAACTTGTTAATTTCTGTAAATCGACACAACTTTGAGGTTTTAACCTGAAATATGTAGGATTTTGTCCAAGAATCCAAAGGTACTTCTCAGTTGGAACACTGCAAACAGTGTGTCATTGTTTTCTTATCATCAACTAATGCTTTGCTTAATGTGATATTATGTAATAGAATTTTACTTAGCAAGCACTTGTGAAAAGGCAGGGTCATAAAGGTCCTTTGGCCTGCCACTCAGTCTTAATTTATGTAGTTTTTGCATCTTATTTTATCATCATCATCATCACTTAGAACAGGGAAGGACATAAATGCTACTATACACAGAGTGCACAAAACATTAGGGTGACCTGCTCTTTCTATGAAATAAGCTGACCAGGTGAAAGGTGTGATTCCTTATTGATTTCACCTATTAAATCCACTTCAGTCATGAAGGGGAGGTGGTGATGAAGGTGAGGAGACGGTTAAAGAGGGTTTTTAGTCTTCTTGACAATCAAGACATAGATTGTAGAAAGTGGGGTGAAATTCAACAGGAGGAAAGAGTTCCTAACCTTTACAAACAATTTTTCAAAACATGTAAACAAGACATTTAGCTAAGATGAAGTCCATCCAACCATAATTGTTGCCCAGGTCTGATGGTATTTCTCTCTGTGTGTCTCTCTGTATCAGTGTGGCTGCAGGTTCCTAGGCAGACATGGGAAAGCTACAGAGCAAGTTTCGCAAGAGGTCTGAACTCTACAGGTAAGACAAGTGTGCTACCTACCATAACCCTATCTGAATGGTGGGCCACTACCCTGCAAGAGAATTGTTTCCAATGCTAAGGAAAATGTAACAAAAATAATTATTTAATTGCTCTTCAGTTGTTACTAATCTTATAAACTGGTGTTATCAACAAGTATGGTGACATGGCTATTTAGAATGAATGTTTTCATCATAGTTTTAGCGTTTCAGCCTGTATAAGAACGTAAGCTGGGACCAAAACAGAAATGAATGTAGAGCTAAAATCAGTTATGTACATATGTACATAGCTGATGTACATTATGTACACAACTATCCATCTACATAAAGGGCCAGGTGCATCAGCTTCATTGATTGATTCATGGACTGAAGGGTAGGATGAAGTTATGGCAAGCCTATTTAATGTGTGGGCCTGCATCTTTTATGATATCGAGAACATTT
>CABFOQ010023691.1:11587-28787 GCA_900660455.1 Gephyroberyx darwinii
CGAGAACATTTTTTGTGTGTGTGTGTGTGTGTGTGTGTGTGTGTGTGTGTGTGTGTGTGTGTGTGTGTGTGTGTTTGAGTTGTGCATTCATTTCTCACTATTGGTGTTTTCCTGACCAGGGCATCCGGGGGGGAAGGGGCAGATAACACTTCTGACAGTCATGTGGTGCAGTATGACCCTGCCCATCAGGGATCCATCAACACTGTCACAAACCTCAGTCCGGAGCTGTGTGTATCTGGAGGGACTGACCAGGTAAAATACCCTATGTACTAGTAGTGTTGGGCAGGTTACTACTGTCATTATGGAGTGATGATTGATTATCAGCTGTATTTCCCCTGGCTTTTATAGAGGCTTAGGTGATACATTCACTTGTGGGATGGATTTTGCCCTCAGATAGAGGATTGAAGGCTCTTTTAAGAGCACACAAATATCCTAACGAACAAACAAGGCTTTTCAGAAACCCATCCCAAGCAATTGGAACTGTGCAAATGCAATGAAACGATTGCAAATATAGAATATACTTTACATTTTAATTTAGGTGGTCTGAAAGAAACAAGCAAGTGTGGTGGGCTACATAAGAGTTTATAAAACAGGAAAAATAATTAACCACTGCACTGTTATGCCACATTTATGATTTAGGATTAAGGGGCTGGGGTTGAAGAATGAATGTAAGTCCGTGGAAAGTCCACACAAATGTAGCAAATGTGTGTGTGTGTGTGTGTGTGTGCCCCTGTAGGCAGTGGTGGTGTATGACTGGAAACAAGGCCGGATGTGTCAGTCCTTCCAGGGTCACAACCGAGAGGTTACCAAGGTAACATCAATACTCTACTCTTGGCATTCTGAACACGTATGAAGCTGTGACTGTGTTCAAACAAACAAATTTCAGACATATATGCTTCCTTATTAAAAATCTCTCCTCTCCTCTCCTTTAACCACATATTTCTTCATCACTCTATCTCCCAGGTCCTGTGTTATCCAGGCAGTACGTGGATCTTTAGTGCATCAAGGGATAAGACTGTTCTGATGTGGGACCTGAACCAGGGGGACGAACCTATTCAGGAATTTTGTGGGCATGAGTTGGTCGTCAACGGACTAGCTGTCAGCCCTGGTATATATACACATGCACACACTATTGGCTATTTTCACTACGGTCCTGTTTTTGTTGCTCAAACTCAAGTTGCCAAATCAGGTTACAAAATCTAAAAACATGTTCAATGAAACTACTGAAATAAAGTCATTTTACCACACATCCAAAATATGCACTGCAATACCTTCTTACAGATTGCATCTGTATTTTTTCCCAAAGCATAGTTTACTGTCAATAACAGTCCAAGATATTTTTAGTTATCTGAAAACTTGATTCCCTTGCCTTTTATTACAGTGGGTTTGAGAACAGGCACTTCTGCAAAAGACAGACAGAATAATCTGCAAGCTTGATAAAATGTCCATCTTCTTATTGGCTGTGTCTGTGGTTAGTGTATACAATATACAAAAGTGGTGAAATAGGGGTAGCTAGTGGATTACTATTGACATATGAGAGTGAGATATGTCACTAATAAAGTCCACCATCCAGCTCCCTGGGTTTAGAGCTAACGTGAGATGTGACAGGAGCTTCTCTACAAGCATTTACAGCTGGATAGTGGTTTAGGCTGAAGAAAGATCGATAAAATATAAATAGATGCTGATACAATAGATGAAGTAATGTAAGGGTAGCATCTTCCAACCCCACTACCTGTCCTGTATGCAAGCTGTAATACATCTTACCCATATTCAACTTTGTCCAGGATATATGTTTTTTTTATCAGTTTCTCACCAGGAAAGTTAATGCTACTGGCCTGAAATCATGTACTTCCTTCCGATTGTTCTTTTTTTTGCAATGTTCATGTTTTGATTTCATATAATTTAAGTGAAAATTGCAACAGGGCCTGTGTTCTTTGAAACTTTTGTCTGTCAGTATAACCTAGTAATTGTATGCATCTTTCAGACTTTGGATCTTCATGTATATGAAACTGTTATTCTTATTGTGTAGATGGGAGAAAGCTGTGTAGCGGTTCTCGTGACAACTGGATGTGCCTGTGGGATATAGAATCTGGACTGTGTGAACACAGACATAACATCTCCAGAAACCTGGTGAGAATATTGTGTGTGTGTGTGTGTGTGTGCACATCCTTGCACTGAGAATTATTGTCAACATGCTGGCTTGCCTAGGTGTGTGTCTGAATGTGTGAGAAAACAACATTCAATTAGTAATGCATTGAATCTGACTTTCATTTCCATAGTTCACGCCCTACAGACTTTAAACCTTCCCTTCCCCACCTTCCTGTCTGTCTATCCAGGTGACTCATGTGTGTTGGGTGCCAAGCAGCTCTTCTATAGTCCAGACATCTGAGGATAAAACCATAAGGTACGGAAGGAGTTACTACTACAACCAGCCCACAGAGCATGTAGAGCTAGATATGATAGTTACAGATTAACTAACTTGCTATAAATGCAAACGGGCCATCTGTAGCCTGGCAAGGTACAGCTAACTTGCCAGGCTACAGAGTTATTATATGTGTATAATAACAGTGGAGACAGACAAATATAGGCTAACAAAAATACATATGAAATATTTACATTTGTTTCACCAGCGACCTATGTACCCCAGCCCCCAGAGTGTATCTATAGACTACAGACTATATAACTTATTATACTCATGAAATCATCAAATACCAAAACAGTCTTACTATTGACTGTACCATTAAAAACATCAGGTGGATACATACTAAATAAGTCACAAAATAAGTCACTTTGTCACAAACTATAAAAATACAGACAGATTAGCTACACATTAACTAGTTCAATAACCAAATTGCTCACTAACCTTCTGTGAACTTACCAGCAGACACAGTTCTTCATTGACTAGGGCTGAAAAGATACTACAACATCTCATGAACCAATTAAGCATCAAAGTTGCTGATACCTTATTTGATGCAAGATTTCCAACCTGACAATCTAAAATTCAGTGTGGACTGGATCTAAATGTGCTCCTAGTCTGGACAAGATCTGCAGTAGGAATGCATTCCTGCAGTAATGTGTTTGTGTATGCATGCAGGGTGTGGGACAGCCGTGCATGGCAGGTGACCAATACTTTTCCAGCCAAGCAGTACATCCAGACCCACTGTGATGTTTCTCCAAATGGAAACTACCTGGTGTCCAGCAGCAATGGTTTTGGAGGCCAGGGCTGTGAAGCTACGGTGAGACCACTGGAAGTGTGTTTGTGTGGATGTGGCTGTGGGAGGTCGAGCAGGTCATGTTTTGTGCATTGATTGTACACATAAGACGGTACAAAAGTAAAACTTGGAATATGCATTGGTAGGTCTTATTCATGGGATCAGAATTCATTTAGTTAAGTTATTAACTAAGCTATTAAGTTATTAACAAATTCTGGTGCCCAATGCCTCATGCAGTATTTTGAGACTTTTTGTGCTCAATGGATGTGTGTGTCTGTATTGCTAGCTATGGGACCTGCGTCAGCCTGGCTGTAAGGTTGTGGAATACAGAGGGCATCTCCAGACCACAGCCTGCTGTATGTTTCTGCCCACTCCTCCTGGTGGCACCGCCCGGGTGGCAACCTCCTCCCATGACAGCTCCATCAAAATCTGGGACCAGAACACTGCAGGTAACACACACAGTCATGGATGGAGACATTTCCATAAGGACACATGGACAGGTAACATGGACAGAGAAAGGCACACACAAACAGAGAAAATTAATTAGTCCTGTAGCCTATACATACACACACTCACATATGCATGTGCACGTACACACACACACACACACACACACACACACATACACACACAAACCTTCATTGGTGTTTGTAAACTCTCCCCCACCTCTCCCATCCTTTGTCTCCATCTCCTTCAGTCTGTTTAGGGACTTTGAGTCTGGATGGTGCTGGTCCATTGGTTTCTCTGGCCCCTAGTGACCCCACCAACCTGCTGTGTGCCAGCTTCAACACAGGCCTCCACCTTATCCAGGTGGGCCAGGGATTGTGCCAGGCTCATGGTTCAGGTGGAACCTCGGGACTGGACATTAAAGTGGTGGCACGCTTCTGAAAAGCCAAAGGAACCTGTTCTGAACCACCAGATTTACAGATTTCTGTAGGAATTTCTGCTTTGACAGTGTTCACTGGAGAGTGGCAGGAGACATGGGTGAGAAAGAGATCGGATGACATGCGCCAACTGAGCCACCAGGATGCCCATTATGTCCATTCTCACTAGGATTATAAGGATCAGGAATAAAGTTTTTGGGAGATTGGTCTGTTGGGCAACTTACCCGTCAAGTTATGAGAATGTAGACACCAAAATCATCCATGTGCCGCCATCTTGGACCAAGCCTGGGAGCTGGGATTGACTCTGAGGTTAATATGTTGCTTCTGTTAGCAGTGCTGACTACAGGCTCTTGGGACTCCAATTTGGCAGGAACAAGCCAAGTAGTAGTAATACCAAAAATTGACTGCAGGCTGTGCTTTTGGAACAAACAGAGGCTCCATCTATTCATTTATGTACAGGTTTCAGCCTCGGACTCCCTCCAAATTTGAAAACAGTTGTCTAACTCTGGGACCAAGGCTGATGAAAGCATATTCAGAGGCCCACAGTTGTCATAGAGGTGAAAAATGAAATGACGAAGGAATGAACACTGAGAAAATGAATACCAACTACTTGTGGAGGTGTAAGCCAGGAGCCAAATAGCATTTTATACTAAGAGCATGATGATTCCCTCTTGGATATCAATTTGGTAGGTGCAATCTGGTATTTGTGAAACTGTCATGACCAGTTGGTGTCATTGCTTTTTCATCATTTCATGACATTTCCTGAATGGATCTCCTTGTTAATTAAGGATTTTAGAGGGAAAAGGTGGAAACAATACCACAATACCCTTAATACATTTGTAACGCTGTTGCAGTGGTGGTGACCACCACTTCTGTTGCTTCATCCATCATAGACTGGGTGGACTCTTTTACTATGGGATCATCATGTTTGGAGGTTGGGCAGATCATGCAGACTAGCTAATAATAGCATTGTTAATAATGGTTAGTAGCAATTAAAGTAACCGTTGAATTGTACTAGAACAATTTAATACTTATGAAACAGAATCATATACATGCGCTTTATGTTTTTAGGTGAGTGATGTATTAGAACATCATTACCTTACCTATAGCCTATACCTATAGTTGTAAGTTCAACTCTAGTAGACATTCATAGTGAAAGACAATAGAGGTTGTGTACTCTCAGGTGATTCATAATGCACTTATAGGATATTTATCTGAAGGCATCAGTTGGCTCAATACTTATCTTTGCTTGTTTCACGCAGGGCTTAGTATTTTGTTAGGTCCAGTACTTTGTTGAGAACAAACAAGCAACATAGTGGTAAAAGATAGCAGTCTAGAGTTGAAACAAAAGCAGAAGGCAGACCTAGCGAACTGTGATGTGTGGCTTTGGCAATAATGGTGCTGAGGAGTCCACACTCAATTATTTAAGAAAAGACTAATTCTTTCTCTAAAATGGAAGACCATTATGGAACCAAAGAATATTGGACATTTATTTTGTGAGAACTTACTGTTAAGTTAAATTGTGTATCATTTACTCTAAATAACCTAAGAATCAATGTCGCCAATAAATTAGAATTTATCCATCTGTTTGATACATGATAAAACAATAAATTTATTTTTAAGACATTTTTAGTGAGTAGCAAATAATTTCTGTGTCATTGTACAGAAATGCATTCTTCTGCTACCTTCCATGAGAAAAGAACCATCAGAAAACTTTTCTCCTGGGTCTCTGGCACCACATCTAAATTGTTTGAATATATGTATGTTGATGACGATACCATTTATTTGTTTCCTTCTTCACACACTCATAGTTAGCCACATTCATACCTGGTACAACTACCAACTGCAACCCTAGTTAGACCCATATATTGCCATAGAAAATGGGCTTGGACTCGGATTTGAGTCACAAATTTGACATCTTCAGACATGCAGTTTGCTTGAATTTGCATGCCCAGTACTTGGGACTTGTGATATGAAATAGCCACTTAATACTCACACAAGATTTAGGAAAAAGTTTAATGAAGTTCAGATTTTTTTAAAATGTACACACAAGTGATGATTTCGCTGACTTGTTTATTCATACCCTGCCAAATGGGGACTTTGACTCAACTGGAGACATTGTGCAAAATTCAGTTTAAAATTACAGATTAAAGATTCAGAATCTGGTAGAGTTAAAGGGAAATCCTGCTTAAAAGGAACTGAACAACAAATTCGGTGGTGTATTAGTTTAATTTATTTAAATCTGGACCTCATTTTCACTGTAAAACAACTGATTCCGTGTTCCCATACATGACACAGACAACAAGCAGGCAAAAGGGTTTGGCGCTCCCCATAATCACTGAAGTACAGAAAATATTCAGATAGAAAAATTTCTAAAAACAACGTGGAGGAATGAACGGGAAAAAAAAACAGCTACCAACTTTACTTCAAGTCTTGAACAGATAATTGCCGGGAATGAAAAATACACATTATCATTGGCACAGTACGTCAAGAGCAGACTACACAGATGGAATAAATACATTATCTTTATGGGATAACCACAGTCATTCAGAAAAGTCTCAACAAAGAATGAATATAATAATCTGAGTGTAGCATTCACTCTCCCAGTTGACAATGCTAAGAAGGATAAGTGCCAAATGTTTCCACTAGCTTCTTTTCATCCAAGTGGACATCTCTAGTGGAACCTTTGAATAGATCTAGTGGCAGCTTCAAGTATTCAGTATCTCTTACAATACATGATCTTAAAGGGAAGGCATTTGAAATCTTTTGTGTTTTTGTCTGAGAAATTGGCACCAAACCTCTATTAGCAGTTGTTAGAAATGCTAGTCCAAGTTAGTGGCTAAACCATTTCACTTCACTAATGAAGTAACATCAGAAATAAATAATAAAACTGGTCGAAAGCACACAAGTATGCAATTTTGAAAGAAATTGTTGCATTTCTGGCACCAATATAAACTTTTTCAATGTCCAAATATGGCCGTCAATGGGCACCTTGAAATCCTGAACCTTCCCTTCAGCATGTAGTGGAAACATCACATATCCGATATCAAAGTTGAATGTAATTAACAACCATCAGTGAGAGCTGGGCCTCTCCAAAGCAAGTTAGCAAGATCACCTGACCACACTGAGTGCTGAGATGCACTGGGAGTCTTCCTTCTTCAATAACAACGTACATGCGGATTACTATTCACTTAATACTGTCATAAATCACAACGCATCATTAGTAATAAATACACAGGTTATTGGCTACAGACTCACAGTGGATACACACTACAAGACGCCGTGATTAAAAGATTATCCAGTGTAAAGTAGGGAATTGGGATGGAGGTGCACCCCTGCATTTTTTTTCAATTAGCAAGAATTAAATGCCATTTCTACAGAATGTGGCGGGGTCTCCCCTACACCCCGAAGAAGACCTGGCATTGTTTAAACATATTAGTGACTTATGACTTTGGACCATTTTCTTTGATACAACTTTTCCCCCATTTTTACAGGTCAAACCAATGTGATTTGATTTGCTTGAGTGTTCATCAAAAAATTTTTTTTGTTGCTGAGGTAACTAGAGGGACAGTATGGGGTGGGGCTTGTGATGAAAACCGCTAAACTGTTGGGGTGGAGTCTTGTAGTGTGAACCTGCCCTCTGTCAGTGTGGTAATTTGGTCTATACAGTCTATCAGTGCAAATGTTAACTCCAAAAAAAAAGACAATCTCCATTATAATGAATCACTGGCTTATTCATAAAACCGCTAACATTCAATTTCTCACAATCAGAAGAAAATGCCAAGAAAATCTTTTACAATTATGAAGGTTTCTCAACCTAGATGGTCAAAACCTTTTATGCAATGTAACATTTTAGGCACACAAAAACATACATATGGCATGCAAGAAAATCCCAGGTTGCTTTGGCTATATGACCAATCACTAGTTACCTAGGGAGTTATTGTTGGAGACAAACTGGCTATATCTAGGCTAAATGAGAAGATCTTCTAAAATGGAAAGGATTACAGGCAGTCTACGCAAAGACAGACAATCTTTTTTTTTAAGCCTTAGCCTTAAATCCTACAATGTTGGGTAAAGGAAATGTGCAAGGCAACACAACACACATCTTATTTTTGACAATCTAAGGCGGCCTGTCATCTATGAGTGTAGTGTCCTCCAGTGGCCACACTATGAAACACCACAGTCACTGGTAATTACCAAAATATGCTGGCTGTTGGTAAGTCACTAGAGCGTCTATGCCAGTTGATATTTGGCATGTCGGCGACCTCACCATGGTGTTCAAGGTCATTATTACAATGTGCAGTTAGTGCTCCATATGTTTAGAAGAGACAGCAACATGGTGCCCATAGTACAAACTGGACAAACTCTTTCCACCGGTGGCTCTGGTGCTGTGACACTGTGTGATTACTCCTTTGAGAAGAGGAACTCCGTCACTGACACCTTGTTACAATGAGGAACATGAAGGGTTGTGGCACAAAATGCAGTCCACAAGTTGGTTTACTCGAGTGACAAGTGGTCAAGTTAAGTATTGGTTAGTTCTTTGGCCTTAGTAGTGTCACACATTGTAAAAGCCCTCTGACCACATTATTACAACCTTGACAACTCATTGCCCCAGATAAAGTACCCTATAACTATAACCCTATAACTTTTTTTATTTTTTAAAGTTTACTATTTAAGTTCACACAGCGTTAGGGTCACTTGTATAAAAACATCTATTTTTATGTAGTCAACACTATCATTACTTGTTCCAGATTCTAACAAATCAATTTAAAGGATTAATGTGTTTGAAAATTAGTGTAAAGGGTAATAGGAATAGATAACAAGCCCCGGTCTCAAACTGTCAAAATCCCAATCCCTTCCAACAGTACAAAATGAGAAATGTAAAAAAAATAAATTTAACAAAAAGGCAGAATTGATCAAAATATCAAAATTCCCACCAAAAATTACAGTTGGCAACAGCCATGCACATTGACTAAGCATGTGTCGGAAGCACTATGACTGAAACTGAATGTTACACTGCAAATATTAAATCGGTTTAGGAGCAAATCTACCATTAAATTATTAGTAAAAGCCATTACCATTTACTAACACACAACAATGTACAATGTGCTCCTCAATTTGCACCTCATGTTCCACTGCAGGGTTCAGTGGGGCTTGCCAGGACCAGTCATATGAGATAAAAAGCTCTAGGTCTAATTGAGTGACATTGTAATCAAGTTGACAAATTGATCCGATTTACACAACATAAACATCCCAATGCTAATAAAAGATGTATATTAGTTGTGTTAAGATAGATACCAAGTCATATCTGAACACAAGGGTGAATTCACTCACAGACACAAGTGATTTTTCTACTTCAGTGTATCTCAACCTGGTCCTCAGGCCCAGAGCCCTGCTGGTGTTCAAACCAGCTGTGTGACCAGGGAGGGATTTAGACCAGGTGCATGCAATTAACTGGTATGATGGAAAACCAGCAGGGCTGTGGGCCCCAAGGACCAGGATTGAGAACCACTGTTCTAGACCATTGGTGTGGATAGTATTTACTCCTGAGTTTAAATGTGGCTAGTGCCCAATATAAACTGAACAGAGATACATCTGCCTCCAATTGCATTTTCCTGCTAGTTGTAAATGGGGCTCATCAATTTTGGCAACAAGCTGCAGAAAGAAACACACAAATTATGTTGGGGACAGATAAGAGACACAGATGAAGAGCCTATGTTAGCCCTGTTTGGCCCTGTGGTGAAACCAGGCTAAAGTGTTCCTTGTGAGCCTAGTGTACGTGGGCAGCACCTCTAGTACCACCCAGTTACAGATGGTCAGACATGACTCAAACTTCACAATTCCAACATGATGTAAGAACAGAAATTGTGCACCCAAATATTAAGTACTTTAAATTACTGAGATAATTCTGATATAGCTGATATCTAATATCCAATTCCAGATATTCCTTGTATCCCTGAGATATTGCTGTCTGTGTTTTCACCCTATCTGATCGTGACTTCACAATATTCAGTGCTTTTCCATTTCACAAGCTTGAAATACACACACTCAAAGTTACGCAGGCATATGTACACACATACATACACACATGAAAAAGAGGTCCTGATATCACTATGGAATGGGGACTAGATGACATTGACTAGACTTCTACATGACATCAACTGGATGGAAAAATGCAATAAATAAATCTTACTTAGCTCAACTATCTAAGATTGAGTACTAACTGGATTTTAAATACTTAGAAATACAGTAGCTGCATCTGTCCCCCGCATCATACACCTAACCCTTCCATAGTTTCCAAAAGGGAACAACAAAATTGTTTGTGGACAAAATTGTTAAAGATTCCTAACCCCCAGGATATTCACAAAGATAAAAAGGAACAAACATACATATAATATTCTCATTCATTAAGCAAAAGCCTTGACAACACTGATCCAAACACCAACAACTATCTGGGAGTTTCTCCAAAGTAGTACAGGTGTAGAAATGGGGCTGGGTGTCTCCTTTCTTAGCATCTCTTCACAGATGTAGCAAATAGGTTTCCAATACTTGTAACAAGAAAAAAACCCAAAACCCAACCCCTGCGCTTGATTTACCTACGCTGCAAGTGAACTGTCCACGCTTCTGAACATTTTCAGGTATCTGGTAACTGAAATCAAGTTGAACTCACGCAAATGAAATATTGAAACTATTCTCAAATCTAGTTCTGAGCCAGATCTGACAATAGACGTATAAATACCCAGTAGCTGTGTTGCTGCAGGAAACACCTTTCTGACATCAAACGCAGCCGGTTCTACATTATCACTTCTTAAGTAACGTCCCTCCCTCCCCGTCATCCCCGCTTCCAGCTATGCCTACTGGTCCCCGGCGCGCTCCAGGGTGTCTATGACACGATTCAGCCTGATGTTGAGCAGCCTGATCTGAGTGTCCAGGTTGTCAATTTTCTCTTCCAGTGAACCTGCCCCGCCTCCTCGACGCCAGTACGCTCCCACCGGCCCCGTCATGAAGTACACCGCCATGATGAAGCACAGTGGCAGCACAGCGCGCTCAGGGTCGCCCTCAAACTTCTGCAGGATGTAGAGGCAGGACAGGGCGAAGAGGGTGACGCGTGCTAGCCAGAAGAAACGTCCGAAGACGCCGTGCAGCAGGTAAAAGAAACCCCCCAGGAACAAGGATAGGAACCAATAGGCCAAGAGCACAGCGGCGACTAGGAGGAGGGCACGTGCTGGAGAGTTGCTGAGGGATGTGAGGCTGAAGTAGTGGCTGAGGTTGGAGGCTAGGAGAGAGAAAGAAGGAGAGAGAGAAGATGAAGCAAGGGATGGGGACAGAAAGAACAGAGTGGGGAGGGAGGGAGAGAAAAGAAAGGGAAAGATGCTTTTGAATACTCCTTGCCACAATAATAAAATGGGAAAACAAATGGGAAACTGGACTTTCTTAGAACTGAAGATGTTGTCCAAATAGTCTGAGTGGCTTAGTAAAAAAAGCACAAAGAGTTACATCCTCATCTTAGATGCAGTTGGTGCATCCTGCAAGCTGAGCTGTTGCATAAGTTGCATAACATGCTTTCATTGTGGGTTACAACCCATGTCATACATCATACATACTCTCTCTGTGCCTGTCTGTCTGTCTGTCTTCTCTGATTTTTCTAACAAAAGAAATGGCATAAATGTAATATTAAATACACAAAACTTACCATCAATGCCCATCACATCCAGCAGATCTGTCCAGACCTTCCAGATGGTGTCGAGGAAAGAGTCCACTCCATGGACAAACCGCTCTGTTGTCTTAGAGAAGAACTACAGAAAGAATGGGGGAGGCGGTGGAGAGTGTTGATGTGTGTTTACATTCACACTGTGAATGGGTGTATGTATATTCATATGGATTATTCACTGTATTGAACTGAAGCAGGCAGTAAAAACCAACAGTAGAAGGAATATTGTGTATGTATGCCCCTGTATCCTGCAAACATCAGTATATACCACCCGAATAACCAAATCTCCAAAATCCTTTTTTAAATTTTTTTTTTTTAACATTTTGGTGACATCTTTGGAAGGATGCTAAACAAGGCCTTGGTCAGGGCCGAGAAAATGGTTTGTGGGAAGATAAAATTGGTCCTCCACATTATTCTTGAGAAATTGTTTCTACATGCAGGAAGTAACCTTAGGTTTCTAAACGCAGGAAGCGCAATCGGACCAATGAAGAAACAGCTGTTCCTGCCTGCGCCAATGGGGCCATGCCATCTGTGCATAAAGCGAAAGGTGACATTAGAAGAAGCCCATAGTGCCAATGCCTTCTGCTGACTTTGCAATTGCACTGCACAACAATCATTGGGTTGAAGTCAAAATGCATTAAGCACATACTTCATTAGTGTGTTCGCAGCAGCGCTAGATCATCACATCTACTGTGGCACGATACGAGCTAATTTTTCAAAATGGCAACCGTGAAATTGTTGGCCATGCCAAGGCGCGCTTGTTTCCTGTAAGCCATACCGCTATGGGGTACTAAACTTACAAGGTTTTGCAACTGAAATCGGTCTATCACCTCAACGATATTCGCGGTGCCCTCACCTTGTACAGCCCCCTTATGTTGTCCTCTCCAAACACATTGCTCAGAGTCTGGTAGATGCCATTCGCCGCCCGTCGGAAGCTGTTCTGGTTGCTGGAGTCCTTCCTGCTCCTGGCCGCCTCGGCTGCACAGAGCAGAGTCGCGACAAGCACCAAGAAAAACACGATGAGTCTGATTCCCTTCATAGCATCAAAGGCCCCGGCTTGTCACAGTGAAACGAGTGTCAGAACAGTTCGTTCAAATGCAGATTAAAATAGGGAGTTGGCTGCCTAAAGTGACACCTTGGCGAGGGATGACAGTAGGACGGACTGTGGCGATGGGGATAGTGTATGCTGCCTTCAGGTGTTCCTCGTAAACTCTATTTCCGCGCTACAGCTCGTCGGTCATTCCAGCGCTCAGAAATGGCAAAATTGGCAGTGTTAAAAAAAAAAGGAGTCATTTGGTGGTAATGCCCATCAGGCATGCAGTTGATTTTTTAGTTAATTTATTAGCAGAAAGTTGTTGTTTAACTGCTTCTGAATCCTGGTCCTCAAGTACCACTGTCTTGCTGGCTTTCATTCTAGCCATCTAATCGGGGATTGGTTTACACCTGGAACGCCAGGTGAATTCAAGCTGGTGGGATAGAAAAGCTGCAGGGCGGTGGTACTCGAGGACCAGGATTGAGAACTTATTCGTATACACAAATCTTCATGTCAATTAAAGGTTTAACAAAGCGTTAAAATAGAAACATACACCAACACTGCCTATTTACACAGAATGTCGAACAATAACATCCAAATAATAATACTTTACCATCTCGACACTCGAGGATCGTCGGAAATTATTTCTATTCCACTTTTTGGGTCGTTCATGTGCGCTCATTTCGTAAACTCAAAGATTTCCGATAACCATGGAAGGCAGCATTTTTCTTCATGTAGCCGACTCTGACGCGTCTCAAGTCTACTGCTGCCCTCCACTGGTAAGGAATAAATGTTTTCGCTGATTTTCTCTGTCGTTGTAATACATCCTCGTTATGGGCAATAAGTCTTATTTTGTCAGGGCGTATCTCTGCTCTGTAACTGTAATCTGAAACACGTAAACAAGCTGTACACCAGTACAAGCTTTACTTCACAGCATCACTAACACGTATGAACCAGAAAATATGTGTTATTCCTGTAGTCACCTTGGGCACTGCACTGTCTACATACAGTATAATTCAACTACTAGTTTAAATAGATTTTTCAGTGGTGATAGTTTAACTAAACTCAAGACAGATTTTTTGTAATAAGATTCTTCTAGCTGCATATTTAAGGTGATTTATCACAAACCTAATTTCTACCCTGATTCTTGTCTCATTTTCTTCTCTCATCTTATCCGCTAGTATTTCATGTGTGCCATTCATTTCTCTCACATAGGCCTTTTAAAGGCTTTTTAAATGGCCAGTGTTTTCTATGCTGTTTTTCAGTCAGTGTTAATAACTTTCAGTTGATATTGGGACCATTTCAGTGCCAATGCTAGTCTCCAGGCTCCTGCTTGACATGAAAGGAAACAAAACTAAAGAGGCAGTTCACTCACAAAGACAGTTGTAGGCTAGATGGGTTTCTCACTATCCAAATCCAAACAGCTTTGTGGGGCATTCTCGTAGGAGCTCAAGTAGTAAGCTTCACTCACTAGTAAGTATCCTGTAGGATACGATTGCAAATCATGATAACATTAAAGTTAAATGCAGGAACTATTTGCTAAATAAACTAGCAAGCTAGATTGCTGAAAAGTGTTTAAATAACTGTATATGTTAATTTTCAAAGTATTCAAAGTAGTTTGGCCAACTACATTATTTAATTATTATTTCATTATACTATTTAGTTAAATGTACTCTTACTTTCCTGTGAAGTAGTTAACGGTGTGGTAAATTCAGTATTGTAGGAACATTAGGATTCTGTTTCAGTGAGGATTTTACATTAACATTAGTTACTGTGGGAGAACTGACCAGGATGGTTGGAGTGTTCAGTTGCATTTCTGTCATATTTTATTCACCACTAGATGGTAGGATTGGACTATGGATAAAGTTTGATGAAGCTTCACTATGAAAAGACTTTATGAGATGAACATGCAAAAAATTGTGCAACATGTTGTGGTCCCACCGTCACGAAAAACAACGATACTATAATACATTTAAAAAGGATACTATGCGCTTATAACAGCAAAACTACATGTTTCTACAGCAATATTCTAGGAGTTATAGGAATATTATGGCGATACTATAGGATATTAAAGAAAAAAAAAAAACGCCAAAATACAAAAGTACGAAAACTCTGCAATTGTTTCCTGTTTCCGGTCATTCTGTATCTAGTCTAGACTGAAGCGTTGCGTGGTACCCAAGCAACGACGCACGCAACATAACACCGAGTACAGAGGCGCACTGGCAACAAGCGGACAGGACACTGAAGGAATTTATTTTACCTTGGGGTGCATAAATCTATAAAAATGACAGCCATGCTCTGATTCCTGGCATTTGTAAACCTGACGTTTCAATAAATTGCCAGTCTGTTTGTCTAGGAGCTAAGAACAGGAAAATGTACGGACGGGCTCCAAGAGTCACCTTCATGACAGCAGGCGGCACCCCATCCCTAGTTGGCCCCGGATCGTACGATGTCATTCAATACAAGCATACAAAATCAGGTAGGATTTAGGATGAGGTTTCAGATGAAAAACTATACACGCTTTCATTTAAAACCGATCTATCCACCCGTTGGAAATAGGTTTATAAGCATCTAGCCTTATGGTACATTTTGTCCCCCCCCAACTGGTGTAGCTGAAGTTATAGTTCTTTGGAATCAAACCCTTCATTCGAATGCTATTCTATGAAGGTAAAACGATAACAACTAGTAGCTGTGGGCATTTCAGCCAGAGAAAACACTAGAGAGCATCATAAATACATATAGTTCTTGAATTAGAAACAGTTAATATTTCATAATGTATTTCAAGACAAAATAATTTTATATTTTACACTTTTCTATAATTATGTAGTAATATTAATGAATTCGAATTCTTTAAAACAATCTACCTAAATCTACATACATTTATATTTATGAAATTAATATAAATTGAACAGGAATATTTATTTCTGTGTGTTTTCCACCTGCCAGATTGCTATGCTCCATTCCTGTCCCTAACCAACCGAGAGTCAGTATTCAACCAGTCCAGTGAGAACATGACTATGCCAGGACCTGGACAGTATGACTGCTTACAAGTCAAGGTAGGCTAGAGCTTCACATTTACTGAGTGGACCTGATGGGCACAGGCTGGTTCATAGTGTTATTAGCAATTGATCAGGTCTGCCTGAAGTCATTATCAAGTGGGAATAAAGGTGGGGGAAAAAATCAGTGTTTGCATTTTTTCATTTTTTACAGTAAGGTTGATGGTGGTGTTATTTGCTAACACCTGTTGCATCCATATGGCAAATGAGGACAAATGGAGGAGATACAATAAGCAGCTGTGGGTGTGGCAAAGGAGTCTAAAATGACTCTTCACCAGCTCAGGAAAAGAAGCAGAAATTTACTTTTACCGTATAAAACTTTAAATTAATTCAACTAATAAATTAAGGAAGAGTTGAAGTACATAAAGCCTGGATAGGGCAAAGAGAGAATGACCTTACATACTGTTGAGTGAAATCGGTCTTGATCACATTCTCATTCTCTCTCTCTTTCTTCACTCTGTCTTTCTCTCTCTCTGATTCTCTATCCTCCAACCCTCCTCCCTCCAGCCAAACATTCATGGAGGCCAAAGTCTACAGAACCGCTCCAAACGTTTTGAGGAAGTGGTGTCACAGACTCCAGGCCCCGGGGCCTACAACGTCCTGCCCACCGTGGGGAACACACTGAGGACTACGTCGGCTCATGAAGTACAGACTGGGAGGCTTGACAACAAAACGGTAGGCATATGAAGCTGTGAGGGCAAGGTGGTGTCCAACAGTAATTTATTATTATACTTTTGCTTCTTACATCCAATTATGTTGTCCACACACACACACACACACACACAAATGGAATAGCTTTCATGTGTTGTTGAGGGACATGGCTTCATTCCCCATTCCCTCAGCACATATCCTACCCTATAATCCATACGCCACCACTCTCTATCGCTTTCCTGCTCCGCCTCTTTCCTTTTTCTCCCTCTATTTCTCTTTTCCTGTCTTGCTCCTTCGCTTCCAACCCCCTCGCTCCCTTGCAGTACTTGTCTCCTTCCCTCTCTGTCTCTGTCTCTTCCTCCCTCTCACTCAATATTGGCTCCAGGCAGTGCTTGGCCGTCTTTGCCTGGTTAGTGAGTGAGGACCTCCCTTCTATCACAGCCCTGACTCTCTCCTGTCTCCCTCCCTGCCCACCTCCCTCCCTTTCTCTCTCACATTTGCTGCAGGCAGTGCCTAACAGTCTCCGTCTGGGTCGTCAGTCAGACATCCCGTCCATTCCTTCCCCAGGCAAGGCCCATGGCTACAAGGAGGATGACCAGGGTGTGCTGTGCAAGCAGCAACCCCCATCTAGAGATGCAACCCTGGGGCCAGCC
>CABFOQ010023692.1:9701-26751 GCA_900660455.1 Gephyroberyx darwinii
CTCACACGCTACCTGCCCAAATGAACACAAACTTGTTTTGTACAAGCTCAAACACACACACATACAAGCTACCTCCTAGTGCACAGTGGGGTGGTACATACATACACACCCCTCAACTCAACTGCGCAGCGGGATGGCACACTCAAACACACTCACCTCTACTGCACAGTGGGGAGTAGGTTTCCTCTCCAGGTTGCTGCTTCATTATGGAAACATCCCACACGTGGGTTTCAAGCACTGAGGTAGCATTTTGTAGTAAAGTCACCTCTAGTCAAAGCCAGGATGGTGCATGACTGAAGCAGAATAACATGTCGCCTGAGGCTGACTTTGCAGGCTACTGTTTAGAACAGGGACTAGGATTGGGCGAGTGGACAAATATATTGGGGACTGGTAATGAACCGAACCCTAGGTGGTGGGAATTGCCTTGCTGACATTTTGCCAGTCTAAATTACCTCCACCTTTGGTAATTTAAAATGTAGCCTAGTGTAAGACACTCAAGTGGGGGAGCACCTGCAGGGACAAAAATGATGCTCAAAAAATAATTCAGCTTTTCATATAAATAAATGTGTTTTGCTACTCCATTGCTGACTCGTACCATGCAACCTAGAACCAGTTCATGAAAAGTTTAATATTTGCCATTCTAAAACACCTTCACAGAAAAGTCAGGAAGTGAAGCACAGGAACTTATTAATTTTACGTTCAGGGAAGCAGCAAGAACTCTTTGGAATAAACAGAAGAACTGAGTAGTCAGCATGAGTAGTGATAGCTGAACAAACAAAGAAAAGGCCGGTGGAAGGCAGGTGTGCTGCAAAGGAAAGCCAGCATCTTCCAGCAAAACTACAGCGATCGTCGGCAGGGCCTTTCCACTCCAGGATGAGAAGGGACAATGAGGAGTGACCGGGTGGCCAGGTGACAACACTGAGAACATTCCAATAACGGCCAACTTGTCTGGCTTGGATCAGTGTAGTGTAGTTAATATAGTGATGTACTAATGTAGGCTTACTGCTAACGTTACTGTAAGCAGTCACTGTCTTTTCTCTGTATAATGTTAATAGTGGTTGAGTTTTTGCTTGTGGCAATCAATTGTAATAGATATGCAGTAATACTGTAAACATTGTTTTAGAAAATATGTTTACTATATTTTTCAAGTTTATTTATATAGCGCTTGTCTAGTGCAGCTGCTTTCTATTGGGAATGCCTCATACTTTTTTTTATCTTGACTACAAGGACTTACACCACAATGTAAAGTATAAAAAGGGTCCTTCCTTGAGAATTTAAAAGTTACATTTCGATTCACACCTGCACAATCTAATCTAACATTTTTAATTAATATTAATATGTAATTAGCATTAATATGTATTATTATGGTTATTATTACTGCTATTTTCCTGGGTTTCATGGGGGGTGATCCAAACAATGTCCCATGTCTAAAAGCAGTTTCAGAGGCTTTTCCACCCTGAAAAAAATTTAATTCTGGGGGAAAAACACTGAATTCTTGGAATTTGTTAGGTTTTTTTTAATATAGTTTTTATGTTTTTTTTTGTCATTAAAACTGTCAAATTTAAAGATATTGAAATTCTTCCCAAAAGCTTGCAAAAAATAACAGTATCGCCCTTCGAAAACCCATATCAGTTGAACCCTATATACAGCTGAGCAAAGTGTGTGTGCTTTCAATACCCACCTGCCTGGATGATGAGCTTGGCACACTCGTTGCAGGGGAACAGAGCCACGTACATGGTGCAGCCCTTCACATCAGCGCTGTTCTTATTCATTATGGCATTCAGCTCTGCGTGGCACACTATGGAAACAGAAGGAGGAAATGGTCCTGAGTCATTACATCTCATTTGACAAAATCGTTGTGACGCAGTCGGTACCGCCGTGTGTGTAAATGTTCCCATGCAACACCTTTTCTTTATGCTTAGGCATTTGTGTGTGACAGGATTGTCATTATTTGACAGTGCTGAATAAGGAACATGGGATTGTGCCGATCTAATTATTACGTCATCAAGTAATATTTTTTGCACCTCAGTAGCTTGAGCTAAGAGCATTTATGTTTTCATCTTATTCACTAACAATTCCCTTAGTAAAAGCGTTCGCGGTTTGCTTTTCGGTGCTGCCATAATTGTGTCAAAAAAGCTATTCTGTTAATGTCTGCATTATAATATTTTGTATTATAAAAATATAATAGTTCAAATTATTTTTTTTCCCATTTTCCCTGTTTCCCATTTTCCCAACTTCCCCCAACTGTTTGGGGGAAGTTGGTTTTGCAAAGTGTTAGTGAATTGGGTGAAATCTTGATTTGCATGGCCTCATATACAAATAAATATTATGTGGGCAAAATTATGAGATTTACCTATAATTTACATGCATGGCCATGCTTGACCAGTGCTATTTGGCAGCTTTCCAACAGGGGGCATGGATTAGTGTGTGACTTCCAAATGCAGAAACCAAGTGGCTTGTCGCTGTACTGAACAAAAATATTTTCCCCAATTTATTTTCAGGGGCAGAGATCTCCTCTCTCCTGGCTATATAAGAGGTATAGTCATGCACCATACTAACTTTCTAAAATTTCAATGTTGCCAAAGCACACTCAAGGTGGAAGATCCGAGTTTCAAATCTACATAAACACTTTTCCCCACTGGTTGTTACCATAGCTACAGCTGCTAGCAGTCAACAGTGAAAACAAACAAGGCAAGACATTATTTAAACGTCTGTTAACTGTCCGTTAATTTTTACAGTCTATGCCTTCCACTCAATGCACAGTTAATCAAGAGTATGGCTTTCTTATTTGGACATTTTGGTGAACTAGTGCACTAACTTTTAGTGTGAATCTGGGCCTGAGTGTCATAATCATTAGGACCATCTGCTCTCTGTGAACCAGACCGAGCATTTGAAAACTTTGTTCCCATATTAATTTTACTTGTTTAATCCACTTCAGTCATGAAGGGGAGGATATAGAATAAAGGACGTTTGAGAGAATCAAAATGTGCATCGTGCCAAAATGGGGTGCACCTAAATATTAAGCGTTCCCAAATTTTTTTTTACCCTCTGTGTGTGTGTGTTTGAGGGTTCTTTGTCGCGCTAATTATGGGGAAAGAATAGCCCTGGCAACAGTGGCAGATTACCATATCCCACCAGGCAAACAGGCATACAGCTTTGCCAGAAGAGCACACACATTCGCACACACCTCAATGCCAATCAACTGTTCTGGCAAAAATCTGGGCAAGGGAGAAGGGACTGGGGTGGGTACGCCCTTCATCACATTTTTGGCAATGACATGAATGAAGAGATTTGCAGGTTTCAGAAAGCCAAATGTAAGACTTTTTAAAAACCTGTAATGTAATTCTTCCTGGAATTGAATTTGTGAACAATTTAAACACCACGTCAAAGAATCAAAGGCTGACAAACCCAGCCTACTTCTGATTGAACGTAGCTAATGAAAGTACTTAATTTCCTGGTGTCCTTTTTTTGTTCTGCCCATTTATAAAGAGACATGAGGTCCAATTGTGTTTATTAAAGCAGACAGTATGCATTTTTGTACTACTAACCATGTTCTGTGTTCATTGTATGTTAAAAAAACAAAACAAAACATAAGACTGGATTGAAGACATTTTAGAACTTATATTTAGATAATTTATTTTCAGACTTTTTCAGAGTTTGTAAGTATCTGGATTGCCTGATGAATGAATTCCAACTGACCCAATACTGCTCATTTTGGAGTGTATGTATAAGTGGTTTCTTCTACCACTGATCATTTTCCATCATTTATAACCTTCGTAATTCATTATCTTTCCCTTATTTTCGTTGTGCCGTTTGATTGTTTTATCTGGGACAATTCACAAAAAAGAACTTTAACTACACTACTAACACAAAGTTTGCTGGTTCTTGCAATTCAAGTCTATAGCGTCTAAAGAATTCATGAATTCAAGGTATGGTGAGGTTTGCAAATTGGTCACACGTTATAATCCTTTCAGCCACTAGGACATTACTTCAATTCAGATACCCTGCCTGGGATATAGCCTAAATCTCAAGAGATGTACAGAGAGGTCTCAGAGAGGCTTGATAGCAAGCGGTGTCAAATCCATGGAAACTAATTTCACGAATACATTTAGAACAATAGTGTGATAAGGTGCGCTTCTGTATTTCTGTGGAGTATGTAGTGGTAAAATCATGGCTCTTGACTACTACTGGTGAGAAAACCATGCCATGGAAGCACTTAGGAGAAATGTGCTGTGGTGTGCAGAAGGGCACCTTGTTGAATCCATGCTGCAAAGAATTCAGGCTGTTCTGGAGGCAAAAGGGAGTCCTACTTGGTACTAGATAGGTGTACCTAATGAAGTGACCAGTGAGTGCATGTTCCCCCAGTGTGTCATTTTGTTAGGTCAGTTTGCTCTGTGCTGTTCGAGATAAGTTCTGTTTAAAACTGCTGCTTATTGTCTTTGCTCTTATTTACATTTTTGTATTTTTTGGGTGAGTAAACCCCTTATTTTTGAACTGAGAACCTGCAACTCATTGCCCCCTCACAAGCTTGCACCAACCTTCGATGACATCTAAGACATTTTCCTATTACCACCACTTCCTGGGACAGTCTCAACAATTCCATGAGCAAACTTCTTAATAATATTGCTAATTGTGGAAACAGGAATAGCCTTGTGAACGTCTAAGTTTTGTGATAATATAGTAGTAGTAGATAGTTTTTCTGACATCCTCAGACAGCTCTTTTCTCTCCACCATTTTCCCAGACAACCTGGGAAGCAGAACAGACTGGTTTACCACTTTAAAATAGATAATTGGTTCATTTATACCATGGTGGGCACCTGCAACCTGTCATAGGTGAATTGAATTACACTGCAAATGAGAATCTATTCCCTCCAACAAAATTGTTTTGAATTGTTCTAAAGAGTGCCAATAATCATGGCCATGGCCACCCTTCAATCTTGAAAGTATAAAAGAAAAAAATTGTTTTCTTATTGTTTGATCGTGTGCTGTTGAAAATTGATAGATGAATGTGTGAAGAACTGGAATTTTAGATAGAACATCCATCTTATCTCCCAAACAACCAATTTGAAAAGAAACTAATTTACTTAATAGGCAATGGCACAAAAATATGAAACTGATTCTTAGTTTTATCTTTACTCAGCCTATGCCATCATAACCCATTCATTGTTAACGTGGCATTCATCAATCAACATGAGCTCACACTCCGCCTGTAATCGTCATTTGCTGTATGACATAAAAAAAATGTCCTTTTCACCCTCTGTTCTGACTTGTACCACTTGGTGAAGGCAGGTTCATAGTCAACCTCCTCCTCTGGTGAGTCCTCAAGATCAGCATTAATTGATTCAGAGTGGATGTGCTCTGAGCAGATTAAAGAGTGACTGGAGAAGTCAATAGAGAAAAGGGCTCTTTCCACCTTTTCTGTGGGCAAGTGACAGAATGTCCATCATTTCATAAAGGTGACTGATGTTAAGGAAAGGTTCTGCCAGCTACCAAACATTTACACCATGAGCTGATGTGAGTTTTGGGCTTTGCGCGCTGCACTAAGCTCTTTATCAGCGGCGAAACCATGCAAATCTTTCCTCCAAACAGTCCCAAACTGGCTGAATTCGACTAGCTACTGAATTGTCACTGAATGTTGTCTCATGATAATAGACCTGTGCGTTTTGAGATGCAGTGGGGATCCCTGTAGATCCACATCAAATGTGTGGTTCTTGCTCGTCTCTCGCCCAGTGTACACATCTTTCTGACAAGAGAAGGAATTCTGTAAAGACCTGTCATTTAGTGTGAAATGGTCTTTGCTTACACAGTGTAAGGGCAAACTGCAGAACAAAGCTAGAAAAGGCTATTGTTACATTTGTCATTTCAATGTAATCTCTTTCAAAATCATCAGAACATGCAAGTGACAGGTCTGGACACACAAAACTGAATTTTGCTCACATTTCTCTCAGATACGGAAGTAGTCAGACTCACACTTTGATATATATCCTGCATTGTCTGTGTAATGTAAAGAGATGAAGCACAGGAAAAGGTAACATGACTATTTAAATGAATGTAGACACAAACAGGCTATTTCAATCTAAGCGTGGACACACAACAATGTGACCTCAAAAATTGCAGCACATTGAAGCAATAATGCCAATAATTATAACAATGGCATTTCATGATACTTTCGGTCCTTCAAAATCTACCTCAAAATTGTTGATAGTCTTAAACATGTTTGAGACCCTTAAACCACCTTGCACTGAAAGTGATGAATGCAAAATCACTAAACTGAAGCTAGTTCCAGAACCCCTGTCCACCGTCCAAATTTAACATGATTAGTCCATTCAAACTCTGTACGCACATCTCTGCTTAACTTTAAAAAAAAAAAAAAAAAAGAGAAAATTGGGCCAAATTTGTCTCACTCCCGGCTACAGCGTCCCAATCCATTAGTAAAATGAACAAAAAGCTCCTAGGTCGGAATTACGAGGAGTTTAATGTTCCGTCTCGGGATGTCAGAATGAAACACCTGGAGCCAATTACGGTATACGACCTTGTGGAACTGTGGGTCTGCCCAAAGAGGGTAAAATTTGAGGGTCATTAATGTTTGGAGGAAAGAAAAAAAGAATGTGGGGTTATCCGGAGGTAAATTAAATCAGGTATGTGTGTGAGGCCAAATGGTTATTCTTTAATTGGCCAATGTGCCAAACTGACCATCTGTAAAAGCCCAGTAGGGAACCCACTCGCTCACCTACAAACACCTAGTCATGTACCTCTGTGTAACCCTACATTCTGCTGTTGAACCTAGTTTCACTAACATTTGCTTTCACCTCATAATTTATGAGCAACCTTCCATCGTTTCCCCACTCCATTACTGCCTATTTGCCAAACCCTTAACCCGATCATAATTCTAAACTCAGTTTTCAATCATCTGCCATTGTGACCGAAAAGTCTACAGGTTTTCATTGTTGATTTCACGGATTAACATATCTTTAAATCAGTGATCTCAGCTGCTGTAGGGTTTGGTTGGAAGCAAAATCTGCAGACTCTTGGGTCACGGTGCAACATGACAACCACAACTACAGCTAGTCACCAACACGAAAATGGCACCTTTTCAGTCAGGAACATGTTAATTTAGGATTAGGATTTCCCTCATCTTTCTTTCTTTGAGGACATTTGGTCTTTACAAAGACAGTAGGACAAAAGTACAGACACACACACACACACACACACACACACACCAGGTGGAGTATAGAAGATACACTTCTGGTGTATTTGATTAGTCCAATTTACACATACTAATACACATAGACAGGCAATCACACCAGCATACACTTAAATCAGCAAACACAAACACCCCCGAGTGAGTCCCAGATGTTTGAGTTGTAAATGGAACGTTTCACCCTAAAAAACGGCTGATGTGTACTGATCGATAAAAAAAACGTAATGAGATTCTGCAGTCAAAAACGGCAACAGCTGGTCACCAACCAGTGAAAGTTACACAGAATAATGCTTTAAAACACAGCTAAGTCATGGTCATGTAAGTACAGAAAATGGAATACATAGAGACACACACACACTTGCAGAAACTGACAAATATGCCACCTGGTAATAGCAGCCCAGCCTAATCAAGCTATTAATAGAGAGCGAAGAGAGCGAAGAGAGAGCAAGAGCGAGTTGGCTGCTTACCAACAGACTAAGGTGCAGACTTAGTGCATTGCTTATCCTCTAGCGACCCCTACAGGTGTAGATGTGCTACTGCCTGAGTCGCCACTTTACAGAACTGAAGCAGCTCTATATGGACACCCTGACATCGAAATTGCTTTAAAGTGGATTATATTGCATTGTGAAAGTCTCATGAGGAAATTAGTTCTTGAATGTTTGGTTCACTTGCCACTGGGATCATGGGTAGGAATTGTGTGGGATATTCCTTTATGGAGAGAAGAATGCCACACTTAATAATAAGTGTCTCTGGAATTGTTTAGGTCTACATATTTATAGCACATTTAGTTATCCATATTTAAGTAAGCAATCAATACTGTAAGTAACAACTGGACGTAAATACACAAATGTATCTTTCCCATACTTCCCACCCATACAGTCTCACTAATATGTGTTGGAATTGTGGGCTGCAATTGTTTATACTTTTGCAGCCTATTTTTAAGTTGCCATTACATTTTTTTCTTTGCTGTATCCTACTACCTTTCCTATTGCAATGACCCCCTGGGGTAAGGTTAAACTTTCATCTTATCCTTTTTCTAACCCGTAATCTAAAATGTGGTCGAAAGAGGGTGACACAGAGTAGGTACAGTTGTGAGAAAAAGTGAACCCTGTGGAACTACCTGCATAAATGGCTCCTATAATATGGTCTGACAAATAACACAAAACAATGCACTTACATATTTTTTATTGAACATATTGTTCAAACATTAACAGCCTAAGCCAGAAAAAGTATGTGAACCTCTGGGATAATGACTTCTCTGAAAGTAATTGAAGTCAGGTGATCCAATCAATGAGATGACATTCAGGTGGGTTAGAGGTGTCCTTACATATAAAAACAGTGTTTGCTCTCCAAAGATCTGTTGAAGTGGAATATGCCCCGGACCGGCCAAAAGACATTTCAGAGGACCTCCGGAGAAGCAAAGATCACGCCACATAACGGTCAAGGTAGCTAAGGATCCGCAGGCATCTCTTGAACTTCTAACACTTGAACAGCTGTGTCCATGAGTCCACAATAAGAAAAACACCAAGCGAGAGTGGTGTTCATGGGAGGGGTGTGAATTGAGGGGGGTTAATGAATTGATTCAGAATGGTAGAGTCTCATTTACTGAAAGAGTGGGATACGCGTGATTTGGTTTTCAAGTATTGACTGTGTTGAAAGAGCAAGTGTAGGGAGATCAAAGGTTCTGCCTACAATGAAGTCACAACAGGACTTCCAAGCAGACACAAAACACAATTAACATCTCAGCTCATTTTAACATATCATTTAACAATGAAATGGGTCGTTTTAGAGAAGATAAAGCTATTGGATGGTCTCATATGCACATTTAATCCTCAAAGTGTTACGGTTGTCTTTTAGAAGCCAGATTTATGCTAATTGGACTCTGTTTGATTTTTTGCCTGCAGTTAACACGACAGCAGGGGTCATAAAGCGTTTATTAAAAGAAATCGGACAACATTTTGACAAAAACTCACCAGGAAATGTTTTAGGGGTGAAGTGGTCATTATTTATGCATGAAAATTGAACGTTTCTTCTGTTTATTAGGCCTCAAGAGGAGTAAGAAAGCCAAAGGGAGTCCGAACCTGAGGTAGATGCAGCTTGAACCAGCTTGAACCCAACAGCCCTAAACCACACCAGTTTTGGTGGTTTGGTGGCTTCGAACAGTTTTGTTTTTTTTGTTTTTTTTTTAATCGTTGAGGAATTTAATATGGTGTTCATGTATAGATCGCACTGCTGTTGTGGTCATATCATTCACTAAGACATGAGAAGTTTTATAAAGGTTAAACTGCACTGTCACCACAATTCTTATGATACTGCCATTTATTTGAACATAAGAAATAGGTCTTCAAATTAAAACTGTAAAACTATCTTTTTTTTTTTTTTTTAAGTCATACAATTCCTGATTATGAATGAGACCATCAAATTAAAAGTCTATCTTGATTATGAAACCCAACCTTATATCTATTTTCAGGTAAAGAATAGCGATTTGGCCAAACTCCACTAGATGGGAACAAAAACACAACTAAAAATGCAGTAGAAACATCTTTTTCCTCATTAAAGTGTATTCTTATCAACCACAGTGTGGCCTTGGCTTATATCAGCAATTCATTAAGTTTACTTGTCCCCGTTTTGCTGTTGTCGTATTATTAAGACCTATGACATCGGCATACAGTCATGCCTCATTCTCAAAATGGTGATTTTATTATATATTTTTATATTATGGCCATGGGGAACTTTATAGTTTGGAGTACTGGTTTTGCATCAAGATGGGATTAATGCACAACACGTGATTTCAGTAAAATTATTTGATACCCACAGCATGTTTTCCATCGGTCCTATACGGTTGACAATATATTGAGTACATTTTCCTTGAAATGTTGCATCTCTGGACAAACTATATTAGTAACTGTGTGAACTAAGTTAGTTTTACTGAACAAAAAACAAACTATTGATTATTGCTGTGGTAAAAAAAAAGAAAAAAAAGTTTGTCCTGCCCTCAAAATCTGTCAAGACAAGTGTGAGACTACATGGAGGTTGAGAGGGTTTAACGCACGCCCTTTCCAGCCAAGGAAATGTTTGATTTGTCGTTTAAGGATCATATACTAGTATCTACGATGAGATGGATGAGGAACAAGCCGTCAAAATGGTTGTTTTTTTTGGGGGGGGGTTGACATCGCTAGCAAGTGTGTGCAGGTCTGTGTGGTCTCACCGTAAGGGTATTTTGTGTCCAGCCGGCTGTCGGCCGTTCGGGACCACGGCAGCAGGTCATCGTCACAACCGTTGGGCATGCCATTGTAACCGATACCAACAATCTTATTCTCCTGGTTCACTATACAGGCCCCCACCTACAGAGAGGGGAGACAGATTTGACGGTTTAGTCTAGCCATACAGTTTTGGCAATGCAACGCCATTCAAGCTCTTTAACCTGAAGTGACAGAGAGAAAGGCGGGGGAAAAAAAGAAAGAAAAAAAAGGTCAGATAGAGGAGAAATAATAGGTGCTTTAAGAGCTGAAGCATTGTTCCAACATTATTTGACAGTTCTTTGTCCCCTATGTTGTTTGGTTGATTTGTGCATGTGTCCACCTGTGACCATGTGAGTAAAATCCTGACCTTGCGTTATGCAGCAGGTTGGCCTAGTGATTAGAGAGACCGTCCCACAACCACAAGGTCACATGCCTTGGCGAAGTGTCCTTGAGCAAGACACCAAACCCCCTAGTGCTCACCCACTGCAAATGGTTCTGGATAAGAGCATCAGAGCATCTGGATAAGAGCCTCATCCACTCCAACTCTGTCCTCTCATGCATCTAGTCTACCTCCCTCCACACACTCTGGTTCAACAGATACTGGTCATTTTGGAATGAAGCTGCCAAAAGCCAAAATTCACTTTAAAATACACCATTTGCATGCCAAAACGTACAAGGATTCAGCATTTCACACTGAATTTTATTCTTGCCAAGGCTGAAAACAATATTTAGACTATGTGACACTAAAACTCTACATTGAAACCCAAGATAATAATAAAACATGCATAACACATAACTGCTTCCAGGGAGTAATAAGTAATATTCTGAAATGAGACTAATAATACTTTTATTAGTAAGATCCCAACAATGTTGACTACCAGGACTACATTTCAACAACAGGCTGCTTTGGCCAGCCTAATTAGGAGCTATGGTAAACCTGGTCCACATGTAAAGACATTGAAGGGCTGTCCGGCCTAAGGTATTTGGTATTTGGTGTATTTGAATGTTTCGCCGAGGTCTGATGCACACTACAAGGTTTCAAATCGGATTCACACCCAATTAGACACATATAGAGCCTCTGACATTTAGTCAGAGGCTTTTCTCAAGACTCTCAGAAGCACGCAGATGTCAACCAACTTTCAGTTCGTGGTGGGAGAAATCCTACAGTAGACAATGATTTAGATTATTGAAGTGTGTCAAACACGGCAGTGAATCCTGTTTCCAGGCTGGGGTCTTATGGTCCCCCATTCTTATGATGATGTTGACCGAGCTGCTGTTGATGCCCCACACCAGATCACCCCTTTTACTTTGTTAATGTTCCCATTTGAATCTTTTGCCCATTCTCGGCACCCGTTGCACACCTGGTAGGGGGATGCCTCTCAGTGGTACCTCCCAAGGTTTCTTCCATTTTCAGAAAATTTCATTATTATAAACGGATCTCTCCTAGAAATGAATAGCAGTTGTGTGTCTGAAAAAAATAAATGAAATAAAATAAAATAATAATAATAAATAAAAAAAATTAAAAAATAAATAAATAAACACTCAGCTTTAAATATGCTTCCACCTTGGACTTGGTTTCTCCCCAGGTGAAAAACCATTTACTCACTTTGGGGCCCCACATGACAAGAGTTTTATGTTTTAATGATCCTGGACCCCAGGACTTACAGTTTGGCTCCCAGCCTGAAAAAGACTTAGACTTGACTGGCAATTCATTTTGAATTAACTTTATTCAAACTGGCCGGTTAGTTTTGCAGCAAAGGGCATATCAAACACTTAAAAATAAACATTTGCAGTAGCTACACAGAGCTCAGACAGAGAATCAATTGCCTTTTCAAACTACTAGGGTAGGGGTGTGTGTGTGTGTGTGTATTCTTGCGTCAATGTCAGGAGTTCAAGATAGACTACAAAGTGGGTTTTAATGCCACTTGACAAGGAGGAATGCACTGTTGAAAAAACACACGAGGGACACCATGCAACTCACTGTAACTGTGTGTGCGTGAAATGGCTGAAAAACCTCAAAGGGGTGTCATAACGCGCTGAGGTGACTTCTGCAGTGACCCGGATCAGAAGAAAAACATGCGTTCTGATGAGGAGGTCCTGACAGCTCGCTTAATAATTTAAAAGGTTTACCATGGGCACTGGAGCGGGGTTTAGGCCTGATGTGTGCTTTGTGTGAATAACAGAGAGGCAAGAAAGAAAGAGCGAGAGCTAAGGGGGTGAGGGGTTATAGTCGATGTCTGTGGTGAGAGTCAGTGTGGGTGGGATGGAGGAAACAACTAAAGAGTGTGTTGGACTGCTTTTTTGGCTAAATCTGAGGTACGTTCCAAAAGGCCAAGTTATTGTTGAGTCAGAGCAGGAGGATGTATTTTTCGCCATCAAACAGTTTCTACGTTATTTGAAGAGAAGGCTTTTTCATTTTCAAACTTTGCATGGCAGGAGCAAATGGAACACAAATTTTTAAAAAAAATAGGTTGCACTTGTTTTTATTGCATTTGATTATTGTTAACCAAAAATCTGGGCATGTTTTTGAAAAGAAAAAAGAAAATTATTTTTCATTGATTCATTTTAATATTGTCAGCAAATGTGCATAGTAGAATTTTGACCTAAATAATGCATGCAAATGTCAAAAATGAAAATGCTATTGTGGACTGCATTTTTATTTTCACATTAACATTTGAATTGACTGTACACTTCAGTATCAACAAGTGTACAAGGCTGCAGTGGGAAATGATTATGTTGAGATAGGCCAAATTTTGCTTTGAATTCAATAGTGTCTAGTGTTAAATGTCCTACGTTTATTTTTTAGGGCACATTAGAACCCAAAGTGTTCTCCACCTCTGATATGTTGGATATGATGCAGTTTGTTAAATTACATATTTAAAGCAGAATTGATCAATCCTACACTATGGGAATAATCTATGGGAAGATCTTAACCTGAAGTGATTCTAATGAGCCATTGTGAGTATGCATGAACATATTACTACTATGGTTTCAATGGAGGATGATTTTAGTCCTTCCATGGTCTCAAGGCTGTTTCAGAGGCTTTTCCACCCGACAAGAATAACATTTTAGGGGAAACACTTGTCATTTTTGCACTTTTTTTGAATATCAGCACAAAACACAAAATCTGTCAGCAGATTCAATCCAAAAATACAGCTATTGATACCAGCATTGAGAGAGCCGGAGAGAGAGAGGAAAAGATTAAGTTGAAAAGTGTGTGCCAATGTCTGCATTTACAGTATACTATACCTGCGAGCTCGGGTCCTTGCTCCTTTGAGCTGACAAGAAGGCAACAGCCATAAAATACTCGGGCCATTCCAGGTAGTCCTCTCTCTTCCGAGTTACACTGAGAGAGAGAGAGAGAGCGAAAGAGGAGGCAAGTTAAACACAAGAGTGCACAACCTGAGGGGAAAAAAACAAACGAAACAAAAGCCATCCAACCCTCAGGCCCAATTGCCATTTTTGACTTAAGGGCTTTCCATTTGACTGAAATAACAAGTCAAATAGATGCAGTAAGAGGGGAATGATATACGACAAGGATCCCAGGCCAGATTCAAACCCAGGATGACGCAGTTACATGATATGCGCCTTAGCAAGCTGATCCACCTGGATGCCCCCAGGCAAAAGAACTAATGTTGGTGAGACCAGCTTTCTCTGGATGGAGAGCTGGCTGCTGTTTAGGAGACATGTTTGTATTTCACGCTTATGTTTGGATTCGTCAATTCCTGTGAGGAGTGTCAGAATACATCAGAAATTCATTTGGGCAAATCTACTGCGCCTCAGTTACTGGGGATGGGATGCTTCTTCTCTGTCACCATGTGATTTAGGCTGATCAAGTGCTGCTTTAAATTCAACTTGTATTGCCTAATGTGCAGGATATAAATTGGTCATTATTTTTTTTACTCTGAAGGAAACAGCATTTGTCTATATTTTTGGCTAAGGAAATTCCCTGTTTTTAGCTTAACTGAAATATGTAGGCGTGATATTGATGATGCCGCTGCTGATGTTGATCATTAAAACGTCATCATGTTTTCTGTGTTTGAGAAGAAAATAAAAAAGGTTCCATCCACTATAATCAATAGATGTTCTAAATAGGTCATCCTTAAAAACAAAACAAACATGTGACAGCAATTTGAAAGTCACCAGAGAAGACATAAAATTACCAGGGGACAAATTTGCTTCAGTTTTATTTTATGTAGCACAATGGATGTTGTGATTTATTTTTCTTTCTTGTTTTTAGGAAGGAAAATTGGGGTGGGAAACTACTTCAGGACACTGCCACCACTGTGTCTGACTGTATTAAGGGGCAGAGGAGTGTGCTGTGTAAGAGTGTAGACTCTTGGGATCATCTATTGGTTTTAATCAGGCGGCCAGCACTGGGGCCAGCAATCTCAGAGATATAGAGAGGCTCTTTGAACTCCCCCAGCTCAAACTGCAAGTTAGTATTTAATGAAATGCACTAAATGTGGGTAATTTAGTGGAACTAGCAAAATTATTTCTTGAATTTAAAATGATTTTTCAGTGAGGCAACACCACAAGGTGGTAATCTAATAAAGAGGCAACAGATGCCTGCTCTTGTTGCAGGCCTCAACATATCTGAGGCCCAGCCATTCAAAATAACTAAGTTGCTGGAATGTAACTTGTCCGCAAGCAAAAGAGCTTGTTACTGAGCTTGTCAGCCCGCTTGGTGGGGTAGCATTTGAGAGAGTCTTGTGAGGTCTATGAAAAGCTGCTTCAGAAAAGTGCTTGTTAGGGCCTACCTGACATTCAAAGAAATGCAATTCTTGATTACTGAAGTGGAAGGGGTAACTAATTCGAGACCACTGACTTCCTTTAATACACACAGCCAGTACCTTCACCTCAGCTCATTTCGTGATTGGATGAAAGGATAACGTTACCATCCGAACCCATTCAGGTTTCAGAGATGAGAAAAGTGGGCGGAGAACAATGGACAATGCACTGGAATTATTGGCAGATTGGTAAATTAATTCTGGAACAGATGGGAATATTTTATGAAATGCACTCAGCACACTACTCCACTAGAGCTAGTCTCATTCAATGTCAGAGATTTGGTTATCATGACAACAAACTACCACGTCATATGTGGAAGACAGGCAAAGTCAGAGGTGGTAACGCACAATCGTGTACTATTCGCCTGTCTCCTAACAGGCAAATTCAGTTTTCAGCTACTGCCACGTTCATCGGGCCAGAGATTGTGGAGACTTTAATTGGGATTGGCCAAAGCAAGGCACCCAGGCAAAGTGAGCCCAAAACTATTCCCCAGTTCAACGGGTATGGGGGAGTCCATGATTCAGCACCACGGACAGGTCCAGGCCAAGCCTTGGGCTGCTTGGTGCACACACCCTAGCAGGAGGAAGACCTGCTGGTAGTGACCATCTCTCCTATTGTTCTACCTCCTCTGAATTTAGAATTTAAAATAATAGGAAATAAAAAACCTTTGTTCTGAAAATCTTGCTGTCTGACTCCTGGTATTTGCACCACAGAAACATTATCATTAGCTATGTGAAATATAAAAGATGAACAGTTATGAACGCCATGCGTTCTGGCTACCAATGGCAATCCATTAAGTTAAGAAACTTATAAACTAGCGATTAAAACGACTCTGGCCCAAAGATGGTTCAAAGTGTTTGGGACTTTCAAGATTGTAATTCAAGATATGTAAAATATAAGGTTCTATTGAAGTAAGCCATGAGAAGGTGGCTTCACTTATCTTTGCATCCTCAAAAAATTATTCTTTGTTTGCTTTGTCCAAAATTATTTTCTATATTTTCTATTTGCCACTCCAGGTTAAATAACTATAAAACACACAATAAACATGAAGACAAATTAGGGTGTACAGCGAATGGATGACATTAAAATATATACAATTAATAAGTTATAAGTATAAGGACTGAGAAGAGCAGCTTGTGAGTGAATGGAACATATATAGAGTTAATGAAAAAGAAATATTCCAACTTCATTCTTTAACTTGTAAATTAATTTCTCAGTCATATTAGTTTCAGGCATGGCTGGTAGAAAATAAATGCCCCTTGCCTTCATTGTAATGGTTTTACTATCTAAGGGTGAAGTCACAAGGGCCATGTAGTTAGAAGTTATGTTGCAAGGTGCCTATGATTCCATGTATACAGCATAGTCAGTATGGCTACCACCGTGCAGATGCAGTCCATCCTGCCCCAGTAAGAAATTCCGCAACTGACATTTAGGTTTCTCTTTGCTACTTTAAAGAATAGGAAACAAAAAGACATACATTTAGAAAAAAAGAGCTCAAATTGAATCGAATTTCACTTACCTAAACAGATGTCCATACTCCTTCACTTGTCTACTTGCGGGGCGGCGGGTGGTGCTCCATCTCCTAATAAATACACAAATACACTTTTATACTTTGTTAAAGACAGGTATACTCCAACATTTCCATTGTAATGAAATTGAAGATGGTTGACTCTTCTTCGGCACTTGCTTATTGCGCAGACGCAAAGTGCCGTCTGTCTGCCATCTTGGATTTCATTACAATGGAAAATTTAGAGTATGCCTGTCTTTAACAAAGTATAAAAGTTTATTTGTGCATAGGAGATGAAGCGCCATCCGC
>CABFOQ010023702.1:0-10994 GCA_900660455.1 Gephyroberyx darwinii
GACACCCTGGTCCCAGGACCCATACAGAAGAGATACTATCTGCTACTGGGCTTAGCGCCAGGCCGTACAACGACACCCGCGGGTGCTCTGCCAAAGACGTGGACAGAATGTGATGGGGAGTAAGGACAGGAGGACAGGGAAGAGATGAGGAAACAGGCAAGTGGAGAAACGCAATCAGGGAACGGGTCGCACACTCAGCATCTGGCAGGCGCTGGAAAAACAGAGCCGCTTCATTAATGGGCAGTTTATTGCAACAATTTAACTGGAAACCTTCACGACTTGGACCGGCGTCAGCACGGAAAGCAGGCAATGATTTCTCCAGCTGCCATCTGATTCTCCCGGGTAGCGCAATATTTTCATGCAGAATAAACAGGACCGTGCATCAGGCAACATGTGGAAATGTAAGACTGCAGTGTCACCGACAATTAAGGCTCCTGTCAGGCTCCTCCTTCCAGTGCTTTGTGGTTACACAGGTTCGCTAGGCACGTAGCCAGATATGGTTAGGATTAAAAAAAAAACCATATTGCTGCTGGTTGTCAGCAGTCCTGTTCTGTTGGAGCAGCAGGTGTGTCTGAGAGAGAGAGAGAGATAGTTGGATGGGAATGGAGAGGGTCATGCGAGGATAATGTAATTCAATCCTATGGGTACGCACATTTTGCCATGCAGGCTTCATTCACTCGGTTCAGGGAGCAGACCCGGAACCCATTACCGGTCCTAACCGATCCTACACCAAAACTCTCCATTTGCTGCTGGACGTCGTGCCCCCCTCCCCCCCGGTCTCCTCGGGTGTTTGTTTCAACACAGCGGGCTCGAAAGCCATTGGAGAGAGTTGAGGAGGAGAAGAGGGCTTTTTTTTTTTTTCTTCCATTCCCTCCTGCTATCATCCCATGGTTAGGGGGCGTCCTCCTCAAGGGGAAGGGCTGCTCGCTTTCTATTCGCTGAAACTATAGGTGTGTCAGGGGGGTGTGCGCCTTCGTTTCGCCAGCTGTCAGTCATGAGGTCACTTCCTGCGGGTGTGCACTCCAGGGCTCTGCTTTGTATGGACGTGGTGGGGGATTTTTTGACAGCGGCAGCGCTGTTGGGAGACAAACAAGGACGCGGTTGGGGTTGGGGACTATTTTACCCTCCTCGTTCCTCCCCGATCTTGCACTGACAGCTTCCTCATCCCACCGAGATTTTACGACGGTATGGCGGCTTCGGATTGAGCTGGCCGTTGTAAGGTAGATGTCTTAATTTGGCTTTTTTTTTTAACGTTATACAGCAAATTCACACGCTTTTGCTTTGCAGCAGCAGCAGCGGGTGACTGTGGTGTCTGTGTGGGCATTTTGATAGTGTATAGAAATGATTGCAGCCTAGATACGGCGCGTCTTCACCCACCATGTTTTATTTGTAGTTATTTTAGATTTTGTCCAATTTATATCCCTGCACACATGGTCTCTAATTGGAGTCGGTGGCGGGGGATGAACAGCCTCCCAGGATTATAGGGCCATTGTTATTGTAGGGGTTAACCTAATCTGATTTCATTCTGCACGCCTGCGCATCTCAAGTGTGGCTTTGCTTATTGATGGACAATATCTTCATTAGTGAGCCATGCATTGAACACAAAAGCTATTTATTTATTAGTTTAATACTTTATATTGAGTTTTTGCTGAGGGAGGGCCCCTAAAGTGTCTGTACTAAAATGCCTTTTGTTATTCCTCAAGTGTATATTTATGTAATATTGAATACTTTTATTTAAATTGCTCTGGTTTTGAAACGTGGTTCGGTTGAAGTCTACACACCTGCAATCAAAACTTTCTCAAAAATATGATTCAGCACTGGAACAAGCAGGAGTAAAATTTCTCTCACTTTTGAGGAGAAACAAAAACAAAAGTGTCCTCCCCAGACAGATTTTGACCAGGGGACTACAGATGAAAGTTTGGTTATGACTGTTAGCGCTATCAGTGTAGCGCCCAAAAGCTGTAACCATTCAGGGATGTGTCCGGTAATTGATCGGTAGATGACTGTGCTGGGTAGACATAGATGTTTGTCATAGATGGAATAATGGTGGTGTGGGGACGAGAGGAAAGTGGAGGGGGGGGCCCAGAGTCACCTCCTGTGCATACGGCCCATAATTCCTAGCTACGCCCCTGGTGACAAGTGACTGGCTACGATGCTGCAGATGAACGTAGACTGTTTCAAAAAAACAGTCTTTAGAAACATGATTTCAACCAGGTCTGGTCTGCTCTAGTAGCGTAGGAAGAGGTGGCCAACATTTGCTTTCTGAAGTGCATCAAGGCTCGTACCTCCTCTCTGGGATCTAGTCCAGGGGATCTCACAGTACTGGCTGAAAATCATGAATGTTGTTATTTATTTATTATTTCTCAAGATTTACGGTAAATGCTTTTGCAACACTCTTAATGAGGTGTTGAAAGGATAGATGGATGGAGGCACATGCTCTAGAGTCACTTAAAGACTTACTCTCACTCAATGTGTGTGTGTGTGTGTGTGTGCTTTTTGTGTAATAGTTTGCTCACCTTTTTTACGCTGACATATCTCTTTTATGATGTAAATGGACAGTATAAATCATAATAAGTGGTAATAAACTGATGTAAGTTTATCCAAGTCTTTATTTAGTACTGCATGGAATTATTTCATATAACCAGAAATACTTCCTCATACTGCGCTGGTTATTTTGGATTGTGTAAATGTGTGTAGCGGTTTGCTGAGGGAAGCGTATCTGCAGCTCATCTGGTTATTTAGTCTGACATTAGGACATTGACCACCTACCAGCTCTCATTTCTTAATAACGCTCTTCCTTTTTCAAGAGTGAAATTTGACCCCAATCCTGTCCTGTACCTAGTCCTAGTCCCAGGGAAAAAGGGAATGCAGCCTGGCTTTTCCCACGTGCAGCAAAGATGTGTGATTATAACCCACTTAAAGTAAAAACCCACCCTATAATCCATTGACACTGTTTAAAAACAGCTAATGGCGATGTCCCTTGTATTTCTGGGTCCACTTTGTTGTTTGGTGGTGTTATTTTTCTTATTCCCGTGGATAACCGACCAAGCGTAGATGCTATCATGTCATGTTTAGATAGTTCCAGTGCAGCTACAATAGAGTTTGATAGCAAAACCTTTTTTTTAGTGATCTCAAACATCAACGGTCAACACCAGGCTTCGGTGTCAGTCCCTCAGAGTCAAAGACCAACGGCTTCTTTCTAGACTCACCGTTTTGCACCGATGTTGTACAAGTAAAAGTGATACAGAAGTGAGACATTTTCAGTTAGGGGTGTGCCTCTCACTTTTTCACAACTGGAAACTCTCACTCTCTTACTCACTATTGCTCACTCCACCTTGTTTAACCTGAATGCTACAAGTTCAGGTACATACTCTGGCGGTTGTCGAAAGGTCTGTCAAATTATGAAATCACTAACTGAACTAGGAGTAGACAAGGTATGTTGAGGGGAAGTGGGTACACCAAAAACGATAAATTACATTTCACCACAAAATGACTCCTGGAATGCATTGAACGCCACAGATTAATGATATATAACCGTGTATAAGATCATCCAAGGGTGGAATTTTCCTCCGAGGCTCAATTTGTAATTACAGTAGTTCGCCCCTGTTGAAACGCCGTCATTGATTTATTGGGTTGATGTATTTTTTCACTGGAATTGTCTGATCTGACAGCACAAGGACTGTGTAAGCCAGTGAAACATGAGTTTTCCATGTATTCTGGTAGGGTGGAAGGCTTGTTTATGTTTGCAACGTACCCGCTGGGTTAGAAGAGACCTGCATTTTTAGTTTACATGTTTGGAAAGTTCCAAAAAGTTTTCCATCTCCGAGTCAAGCCCTTCACAAACACGGAAATCTACCCCAAAACCGTCCCTTACATACCTACCCACCTACCATACATGTATACCTCTCACTGCCTGTCAAGCCATTCTAGCGCTCTGAGTAAGAGCTGGAAGCCGAGCTGAAGACAGATGGTCCTTTCTGCAGTCCAGCACTGGATAACTTGAGACTCCTACAACTCGGGCCGGCTGTGACATAATTCCCCCCTCTATATGTTAGCCGCTATTACATTACGCTATAACCAGCCTCCACATTGACGTGGAGTTTACCTTGGGATCAAAGGTCCTCCCCACAGGGCTAATGGTACGTGCCTTATCATTCTGGTGAGTGCGGTTAAAAATCCATCAGTGATCTTGTTTTGTTTGCCACGGCCCCGAAGTGACACGTCTTTTATTTGTGATTATGGATTAACGGCATAGCATTGGATGTTCGTTGTTTTGTTTTTTTCCTTGGACTGAAAAATAAATCAATTCACAGGTTAAATATGTTTTGAAAGAGGAATCATCAAGACGAACCCACTGGTGAGTGCCAAGTGGGCGGGGTTTACTGCATCAGGACAGTTCATATAGTGTCAGATACTCTGAAAAAATGTATTAAAGTCACTTTCAAACCCTTTCCTGTGATTGCTTGATCCTCGTATAAGTCCCACCCATGTTTTAGTCCAGATTCAAATAAACGCTGAGAATAATTCTAATAATCCCTACTCTAGTGGGAGAGGGAGTTGGGAGTGTTGGGAGTGTTGGGACAGGGAGTGTTTCTCACTTATCCTGCCTGTCTGAACGTATTGTTTTTACAATATGTTCAGACTTCCCTTATCTCTCTGATGCATCTAAACCGTCTTTACAACCAAACTATCTGAACTCTGCCCCGGGGTTCGCGTCAGCTTGTTTCAGTGCCATCACAGACCCGGCCCAGCCGTTCTTTTTGGTTGGAGCTAGTTTCTGCCCGGCCGTGCTACCCTGCGACAGTTTTGTCTCCGGGAACCCGAGACCTATAATCAGCTTCTGCCTGGTTGCATTCGCAGCTCGCAGAGACCGACTCAGACTCACGGAGAAAGTGAGAGGCAGGACTTTCCCCTCTCTCCTAAAACAGGACTTTCAGGTTCTCTGTTGTGGGTCCTTAAAGAAATGTTTTGTCAGTATGTTAGCAACCAGAACCCAGTTCCACTGACCTACTTTCCTTGTTCCTGCATCGCCAGTGGCAGTTGTGAAAAGAAATGCGAACACTGAGCATGCACTGGAGGGCATGTTTATGACAGCTCGTGTTCACAGCACTTAACATCCAGTGTTTATGTTTGCCTTGCATTAAAACTAGCATTAGCAGGTTCATTCCAGCAGGCTCATCTGGACCTTTTTATATAAGGGTGTGTGTATGACTCTTAATGTAGCTGCCTCTTTTAAGCCCGAGTTGACAAGGATCAATGATACCGCTGCCTTGTTATCGACTCTGCAGGCCCGGTGGCACTTCTGGTATTTCTCAAGCTTGTGCAGACAAATGGTCGACCTGTGAGAGAGTGACTCAAAGCAAGTCAGCCTCTTTAGGGAGTGAATCTTTGACTTTCCAGCAAACACAACAAAAACGCACATGCCTAGACATCCTGGCAGGGTGCTTGTTTGTAGTCAATTCCGTGGTCTGTTTATTTTCCAACTTGTGTCCTCTGTCTCCCAGGTTTGACCTTCACTGAGCCAGGTCCAGGCCCTTTGAGCCTTCCTTGTGGTAAAATCCTGGGTTGGATAGGATTGGGTCCCCCAGCCAGACTTACAGTAAGCAGCTCTGGGCAGGAGATTGTCTGTGCTAATGATCAGGGAGGGCAGCGATGGCCCACGTATGTAAGCTGAATGTGTACTTTGAACCAAGAGGGGGACTTGAATTTTTGACGGGAGCATTTGAGTGGTCTGTGAAAGGAATGTCGTAGTCTCTCAACCCCTCTCTCGGCTAATCCTGTCTTTCTGATAGGCCTGTAGAGGTGTCACATCTCTGTTTCTGCTTCTCTGCCCTGTCAGTCAATGAGAGACTCATTCTTGGAAGATCTGTTTTGGTCTCTTTTTTGTCAACCTTAAATTGGAGCAGTAGTGGCTGATCTCATCCACGTGAGCCAAGGTCTACAGAAATCCTCATCCATTACCTATCCCTGGTCTTATCTGCCCTCCCAGTCTAATTCCATTACTGCCCAGAGCCCATTCTTCCACACCAGCTCAGACAGAAGCGCCTCATCGGTATTATGTTCCTCTAACATTATCATTAGTTTGTGTCCTGGAAGCTCTACGGCATTCATTTGAGCCTAGTTTGAGTGTAACAGGGCTGTCAAGCCAGGTCAAAGATCATTTTAGATGAAGGATGAAGGTATGTCAGGTTAACCGACAACGCTCTGTGAACTTTGTGAAAAGCAACATAACCACAGAGTCAGCTTAAGTTGTCAAAACACCTATCCAGCTTACTTGGCTTGTTTGCAAGAAAATATTGGTTACATTTTTATAAGAGGGCATGGAGGGAAGGGTGTGAACATGAAATAAACAAACTTTTCAACCTTTGCAGATGACAGTTTCTGCAGATGCACCGCTTATGACAGGCCAGCAAGAACCTTTCAGTCTTTTGCTGCTTTGAGTGGGCCTGCTGCAGTAGCTAGCTAGTGTAGTGCTGCTACCAGGCCTGTCCACTGCATGCCTCCCCACAAACATGTAGGCTGATTTGGCAGCCAGAAAAGGGGAGTTCAGGACTCCAATGTCATGCTGGAAAATGTAACAAGAGACACACAGCTGTCTGAGCAGAGAGAAATGCTCCCAACTTCTACTCGTGAGCTTTGTTCATTACGCCTCAGAAAACATCACAAATCTATTACGGCTGTTTTTGCTGAAGATGTGGTGCTTCGTGTCGGCGTGTTTGTTTACCTCGAGTAATTAAATTAAGATTCCTGCACACCATGTTCAACTTTGTTGTCTCTTTATTGGTTTTTTAGTGCCTCGTGCCAAAATTATAACCAATGAAGAGACTGCACGGGTGAATTCTGGTTGAAGGAATCCTCATTTTTATAGCGGTTTAAATTTTCCCTGCACCATCAAAGTTGTTTATTTGTCCATGTTTGTTTTTTCTATGTGCAATTTGCAGTTATCCTTATTGCAGCAAAGTTGATTTATGCTCTTGTTTTGCCCATTAGTTGGAGGAAGATGATGAACTAGCAAAAGACGGTGCTGCAGTGGAGTAAGGCTCATGTATTTGTCATACCTGTCACTCTCACACTCTATTGTGTTTTCCAGTAAAGCGGAAGAAAATCATGGGCATACTTCAATACTGAATGCATTTATATGTGTTACAAGCTCACATGGGAGAGGCTGCCCTTTCTGATGACTAACTATTGTACGTTCAATGACAAGAACCATCAGCACCATCCCTGCACAGCTGGCATAATGTCAAGAGTTAAATCCTCCTCTGCAATGTTACAGCATGTGTACCATCCTCCTCAGTCAAGCTACGGCGTGTACTATGTCATCAATCTCCTGGCAGCGCTGTGCACAAAACAGTCATCCGAGTTCCACAGGGCGACAGACCGATCGTTTTGTCTCTTGTCCTTGTGTCATTTTGTTTCCATGGGGGTGCAAGGCATTGTAGCTTGGCACAGCCTCTGGAGACAGAGCAGCTGATAGAGGGGCACAGATTCACTTGAACATGTCCTTTGGCAGTAGGCAGGGTATGTGTGCCGATCACCACCTACAGTAGTATACGTACAGTAAGGTCAAATTTGTAGTATTACTGCAGAGGAAATGTGTTTTAGCAAGCGAGGTTCTGGTGACGTGTCAAACCTTTCCAGTATTCAATACACAGGGTTCCAACAATCATGGAAAACATTTTTCCAGGCCTGGAAAGTTATGGAAAACGGAATATGTACGTATAGTTTTGGAAATGTCATAGAAATTTGTAGATACACTTTTTTTTTTTTCCAACCAGATCCACTTCTCTTTTGATGAATAAAAACCCAAATCAGAAATTTCCTGAGAGTATCTTAAGTGACTCTGACAAATATCCGTCATGGAAAATTGTTGTATGTAAAGGAATGGTCTTGGGAAAAGTCATGAAATCTGATTAGAGAAGGTGTAGGATCCCTGTTTGCAGTATTTTGTTAAAATTTACCAACACGTAAGTGTTTGCGTTCATTTCTTCCATCCCACACACCATTTTAAAAACTTTTTTTAAGCACTGTAAAAAGACCATGGAGCGAAAACGATGTACACATCTATCACAATTCACCTGGCAATTGCAAAATTTAGCAACAAATTTTTTTATTACAATATTGTGTATCTCTACCATACAAGTACAGTTACATCAGCATGTGAGTATGGAACGTTCAAAGTCGGCGAAGCCTGATAACCATGAACCGATGGTGGTGTAAAAATAGATCATAAAACGTCTAAGTTAAGGTGACTCATGCAGACACTTTGTGCTGTTGTTGGCCCTGTTTAGTGTATGCAGCTGCCACGTTTGTGACTGCAGTAGAGCGATTGCGTTGTTACCCTAGTCCTACATCTGTCAAGTGACCAAACCAGCTGGAAAAGATTGCTGCTGTTTCCCCACTCTGAAATTTACAGTTTGGACGCGATGCAGGGACGTTTTGTAATGGCAAGCCTGCATTTGATCCTCCTGATTGATTTGGAAATGAGCACAATGCGTAGCAGCCAGCAGCCAGTGTTTGGCACAGAATGGAGGTGTAGCTTAAGGACACCGTTGGACACAGTCTGGCACACTGGAGTAGTTTGCTTGGAGTTATGTAGGATTCATGCAGGGCCCGTGTCCTGCTGCTGCGTTGTTGCGGGTCAAGGTTACGCAGCAGCTGTGTCATTTCCCCATATACCCCCACTGTCACTGACACGAAATCTATGGCGCCACTTGAAGCAGAAATATACACTATATTGTTGTTTGTAACCGCTAGTATATCACAACGAAGTGGTCAAAACCATTTCCTTTCCCTCTCAATGTATTGACGTGAGCATGCAACATTGTTATCTTTCAAAATGAATTGTGTAAGTGTTCATCGGTTATTGTGAACACTATTATTGGGTGGCTTATAATGCTCAATGTTTCATCTAAGCAAACAACTAAAGGAGCCACACCTCCCACAATCTCTTACAACCCAAACTAGTGAGAGTAAATGACAGAGCCAGGCTAAACATACTTTGGAAATGTCTAGCAAATATTTAGAGGCCTGACATTTCACCTTGCTCAAACTAAACCTTAGCCAAACCTGGATGAGAGGAAAAAACACACACCCATACACACGTGTCTGAACCATTATTCATCTGTTTTCCACAAAATTGAACATACTGTAAGGCCTCAACTTGAAACTGACCACTAGTTGAACAGGCTGAACTTCCACTTCAGAGAGTTTCTGTTAATGTAAAATTTCTGCCATACATTTTGTCACTACCACACACACACACACACACACACACACACTTTGTCACCATGTAATGGTGTGCTATAAACAGCCCATGTGAGGGGTCAACTCAGCATAGACTTGGAGTAACGTGATACACTGCACGGTGTTTTATGGTCTGCTCAAACTGCCACATCCTCCCTAAAAGTGTGTACATGTGGATGTTCAATTATTATTTTTACACTGAAGTCACTGTCACGTCTCAAGACAAAGTCTACAAGGGTTTATGTAACTTGAGGCGTAATGTTTTATTTCACAACAGTGGCTACAGGCACTTGAGTAACACTTGTCCTCTGCACTAGCATGACCCTTAGTACTAACTAAGCGATGCAATGACCCGGTCTCATAATCACAAGGCATGCCAAGTTAGAAATGTAATATTTAAGAAAGCAATTCCCTCAGAAAGCGGAGTAGATAACTCCAGTAGATTCAATTACGAGGTAAATTGAGTAAAGTGGCTCCTGTGGGAAATGGGGGGGGCGTCCCTGTGGCTTAGTTGAGTATAATGCAAACTGATAATGGGAGGGTTGAACCATTAGCTATCACATGCATAGTCTATCATAAACTACAGCTAAAGCCCAGTGTCCATCACCTCACCCACTAACCTGTACTTTGGTCGATCCCCCTAACGATGAGAGGATGCCCGCCAGCGTATCAGCACACAGCGATAAGGGCCACTCAGGTGTTTACTCTGCGGGCACGGTCCAAGCCCTAAGCTGGGCCCATAAACGTAACTCTTCAAACAAATGGACAGGCAGAGCTGTCAGACAGCCCCATCAGGCCACATTCTTGATCTAAGACCACTGGCAGGCCCCCTTGGGCTCCTCTTCTTACCGCCCTGTCACCACTCACACCACAGGATAGGAGGATTAAACATTAACCTGTGCTTCTCTCTCAAGCGCACACAGTACAATTGAAAGGGCCGGATGCCATGTAGTCAAAGACCAAGGTCGCATGGAAGACTTCAGGGTTTTGGACCGGGAAGGTAGGGGGGTATCGTCTTGTTTACTTTAGTTATTCTCTGTTCTTCACTTCATGAACTAATCTCTCTAAACCAAATCTCTCAAATCTCTTTCTTGATTTTTTTTGGCAAAACTGGTTTATAATCTAACACACTAGACATATTGACGTGAGCAATTTTGCTTCTTGCCAAGGTATGTTCTCTCTCGCTGGGCGACTTGCTACCAAGTGCTCAGTAATGCATTTAGTGTTTTTTTTCCACGCCTTGGCCAGACAAGCCCATACACACCTTTGTCTTCTTGGTGTGCTGCCAGCCTTATCTGACTGCATGTTCTTGCCATCACACACTTTATTATTTGTTGTCTTCTTCCTTCAGGGTTTAGAAATCACAGATCTTTATTGGATGCCTCATACCGACATAGATTATACTCAAGGAGGCACAGTGATCGTAGTCTTTCATCATCCGGCTGCAGCCAGATGACCGTCTGTGTGGGAGTAGATGTCCCAGGATCAGATACCATGAGCTCATTTAAGTGCACTACTCCAAGAGTGATAAAAAACTGCTAGCGCTAAAGACTATCACCTCAACAGTGCCGGTGATTTAAAGATGATTACTCCTGGAGGACCTCAGACCGCTGTGTAAACTCACTTTACGCTGTTATGTGTCCACGGGGAGAGTATAGGACCCCTGTCTACATGCCTGTGGCATGTTTAGAGCGTGTTTATCAGCTAGCCAGCTTTACGGGCTGTCTGGTTCTTCACTGGAATGGGTG
>CABFOQ010023702.1:11014-26951 GCA_900660455.1 Gephyroberyx darwinii
GTACATGGGGGGGGCGGGGTGGCCACGCTAAGCTGCTGTATGGATTATTTATGCTTCATTCACACACTGGCCTCTGTGGTCACCGGTACAGACGTGGCAATACACATTTAACCTATTTCTGAATGGTACTAATTGATCCAACAAGATTGAATTCCAGTGATGGCGGGTTGTTGTTCAAATGCCCGCCGCCGCTGATTTCAAAACATGATCTGTGTGTCGGCATTGCCATGGCATCGTCATGGTGACCCCGGTGGCTCTTGGCTAGCGGCCCCTTTGTCAATGTACTGGGGGGGTTGTGGAGGGGATGGGAGCCATAACTCTAACCCCGATGCACACAAACACCAACGACCTTGCTCGTTCCCCGCTCAGTGTTTGTAGTGACCTTCTCAGCAGGCTTGGTTGAGTGAGCACAACAGAGGTCTTGACCTATGGGACAAAGCCTTGCTGTTACCGTAGGAACTCTCTCCCTCTCTCTCCCTCTCTCTCTCTCCCTTAGTCCTTAGTTAAGCAGCTATGTGTGTTTACATACTCCCTATGATGTGTGTTGGTGACAACTCACGAGGTCCAGCAGGTCGTAGATGCTGGTAGGACATCATGCCCTCCATAAGGGACATTATGTTGTCATGGTGGCGTCTGTGTGTAAACACAATACCTCAAGAACAATACATGACAGAAACTTTATACTTATAACCACTAGATAACCACTGCTAAGTCATTGGGTGTTATCTGTGGACGTTCGTCTAGCTGTAGCCGAGTAGCTCCTTTATTTTTCCTGGTGAGAGGATTCTACCGAGACAATGCTCGGTGAAGTGCGTATGAAACAGGATGTCCTCTGAAGGAAGACCTGAGGGTCAGAAGCGAGAGGCTGAATGCTAACGAGGCTCGCTTTATCCTACCAGCGCTAACACTTCCTCCATTCACAATGCCAAGTATATTGTAGAGTGAGTAGCTTAGCGAAACAGCCCACTAGCATGCCAGTACTCCATCCATCCATCCATCCATCCATCCATCCATCCACAGTGGTGCTCTTTAGGGGTGGGAACCTTCTTGACGATTCGGTTCAATGTTGAATCTTGGGGCTACGATTTCTGATGCATCACGGTTTTCAGCTTAGTGCATTGTGATTAATTTTTCCACTACAACTTTTGTCATATCCGACAAGGCATACGCATTTGGCGATAAGGAAGTTCCTATTAAATTGCCAGATTTTTGTTTGGACTTTGGTGTGAAACTCTTTCCCATATAAGTGTAGAAACAGTATTTTCCAAAATATCTGACCTTCGTGTGGTGGAGATTACAAACCCTGTGACTCTTATCAGGGTTTTTCTTTCTTTGAATCTTAAAATAATGCAGGAGGAGGTAATCATAGATGTTTCCACTTCTGCTGTGCACCGTCAGGACTGCTCTGGCCAAGCAGCTAACACAGAAGGACGGATGGAAACAACACTCAGACTTACTTTCCATCAGAGCTCTGCTCTTTATTTGGCATAGCGCCATCTAAACATTAAGGGCAGAAAGTTACATCTACACATTTAAAACTCCAGAACAAATGGATTATGAAAGTCAATTCATGTATTTATTAATTGAGGGCAGAAGCATTTTGAGCATGCAGTCACTCCTGGTTCCAAAATAGCCCACAGTACGTTGGACAGCATGCCAGCTGTTATCTTGTAGCCGTCGTATCGCCGCCCCTACATCAACCTCCAACCCCACATTTGATGTTATTAGCAGGGCCTGATGAAAGGGGCTTACTGAAGATTGACCTAGTTTACATGTGGATGTATGTAGTTAGACTATGTGGAGCTGCCCCGGAGGGTGATCTGAGGTCAGTTCCCCCCAACCGACCTAAGCTAAGCCAGGCCCACTTCGTAGATCTGTACCTTCCGGTGCAACATTTTGCCCATCTACAAGCCAATCTATGTACCGGTCTCTTTTCCTAGCCGAGCCTAGTCCGGCTACCCACCCGGCCCTCCTACCCTAGTACAACCTAGGCCAACCCAGTGACCTACATTCATGCCCCCATCCCCCCTCTCTGCCTCTCTCGCTCTCTCTCTCCCCCTCCTCTGTTTGTTCAGAGCTGTGAGCTTCATAAGGATAAAGTTACTGTGTCTAGATTTAGTAGCTCGGAGGAGTGGAGGGGGCCTGTGTTGTGTCATGTGATACTCCTGTGTCCTTCATTGCCCCCCGACCCACTACAGTATGGATGCATCATCATAGGGAATTGCATCAGCGCCGCCTTTTAGCCCAATTAACCCCAAGTGTGCCCCTCATGCTATGTTGAATGCCGTGTGTGATGAAAGCTGATGCAACACTGCTGAGGGACTTCGGTGTTATAAATGGTGTCGTCTATTCTATGCTTGTCGTCACTCAAAGTGGCAGAATCTCAGGGAATATCCTGTACCATACGGTGACATCCTAAATAGATGGTGACGTTTATTAACTCTCATTCTGTCTCTCTATTTCTCTCCCCCCTCCCCCTCTCTCTCCCCCCCAGTCTGATGAGTGAGTGTGCCGGCGACTCGCTCCTCCACCGCGATGGTCGACATGGAGAGCCACTACCACCCCCCTTCCCCCCTGGAGGACTCTGTGCTGGGCAGCCCCCTGTGCGCCAACGATGACTTCATAGGCGGCATGGAGGAGCTGCAGGACATCTCCCAGTCCATCGACGACGACGCCCTCAGCTCCTTCGACGTCCCCGAGTACCAGTCCTCCGAAGGTTCGACTGTCCTAGGTGAGAAGACGGTCAAATTTTGATTGACAGTACAGTTGGCGTGGTTCCATTAAATCGCTGACGTTATGGGACGGGATGATGAGGTTTTGGATTTGTGACTGAGTGATTTGCCCCCACACTGTCATTTCAAAGTGTCCCCAGCAGACCTGAGTAATCTCCATGTTGTTGTTGTTGTCGGAGCAGGGGCTCCCTCCCTCAGTCCCGTAATCCCTAATTTGCTCCGACTGAGTGTTCAGAGAGGACAAACACCCTGGCTTGTTTAACCTCTGGCCTCATCCTACAGCCAACAGCAACAAGGCTGCTCATGGCTCAGCCTTTGACTGCCCTTTGATTGATTGTCTGGCTTGACCCACTTTTTTATGCCTTTGGGGTTATAGTCCTCCCAGTCTCTCACTTTCTGTCTTACTGACTGTTTCTCGCTGTTTCTGTCTTCCCATTTGACTCAATTCCTGTCTCTTTCCTGTCCTTCTTCCCCTACCCCTGTCTTTTTCCCTCTCTCTGCCTCTTGTTCTCTCTACCCCCATCTTTCTACCCCTCTCTCCTCCTTTCTAACCCTTCTCCTCGCTCCATATCCAAAGAGGAATTCACACATTCCTCAGCCACCAAGCACCACCTCTCAGGAAACATCCACTTTGCTTCTGTGTTTGCTTCCGAATAGGAGCCACATGGAAGTCTCTGAAATTTATGCTACTACCAAGTTATGCAACGAGCATGGAAGCTGTGAATGGTCCGGCAAGGAATAGAAAGAATAGAGGATGTGAATAGAGAGAAGGAGAGGATTAAAGAGAAGGGAAAGTTGGGGAGAAGGCATCATGGAAACTGGTGGTGATGTCATGGAAAAGTCATACCGAGGGTGTTTAGGATTTCTCCGTGTTTATGGAGTGCTAAGAGTGAGAGACAGAGCAGCAGAAACAGATACTATGGTGTATTGACATGCCTTCCCTGGCCACACTCAGTCCAAGCATGTGCTCACCCCATGCAAGAACACGGCACCACGTCTCTTGCCAAATACTTACCCCTGTTTTGGAAACCCTCACCCAGCTCATGTGGCTTGACTTAGTGCCACTGTTTTGTACCATTTCGTCTGTGGCTATGAGCCTACCAGGCAAACAGACCGGCGTTCCAGGTTGAATTTGAAATGGGTTGTCATCCGTGAGCTATATCACTAATCTTTTTCCAGTGTTGTTGTGCACGTGATAGACCGCACACCAGACAGGACACGCTAATAGCTCTGAGTAAATAGGTGCTGTTCTGACTCTGTGTTTGTCAGGCCAAAGAGGTGATCTGATTCCACTGGTGGTCTGCCAGGGGGGAGAGAGGCGTCATCGTAGAGAGGCAGTCAATCACTGATATTTTTATCACCGCTGTTGAGATGCTGTTTTGGAAACAGCTGAGAATAATTTTTATATTCTCCTAAAGTCCCGTCTGATTGCATTGTATAACAGGGGGCTGGCAGTGGGGTAGGAGAAGTGGCCTTGGGACTGGAATGTGACCCGTTTGAATTAGCTGAAGTAGCTGTTAAATCTGGGCAAAGCAAATAGTAATACACAGTAATACCCTTCCATCAACAACGACGACTGAGGCGGCCTCGAGCAAGGCACTTGCTCAGTAGAAAATGAGTGAATGTGAGTAACTATGACTGTGAAGCACCCAAATATCTGGACCAAATATCAGTGATTGGCGCTTCGCCCTGGATACAGGTTTAAATAAATGTGCTTCTTCATTGTTTGCAGTGTAGTAAAAGTAATTGATCGTAGATGTGTGCGGTGTGAGTGTGTAATGACAACATTCGTTAACCCATGTGCTTGTGCCCCAGATGCCCTGACCCCAGCGTCCAGCCCGTCATCGGGTGTTTACGGGGTGGCGGCGGGCCAGGAGGAGTTCTCATCTTCCGCCTCGTCTCTGAATCTGGAGTGTCGAGTGTGTGCTGACCGCGCCTCAGGCTACCACTACGGAGTCCACGCCTGCGAGGGCTGCAAGGTAAGAGAAGGATCGCCCGATAAACTCTGAGCTGAAACAAGTGAAGTTCTTTCTCTGTTTCTTTACATTTTTCACGTTGGGGCGTTGAGCTGCTGCTCTTATCCAGAGGGAGGTACAATAGGGGTTCAGTGTCTTGCTTTAGGGCTTCCAGCTAACATGTTGGATGTCATGTGTATTGAACCTGCGGCCATTCTGATGCAGGACTGACTTGCCTCAATCGGTCGCTCTCATCTCCTCATTCTGCAGGTTAATTGATCTCAAGTCAGTTAATAAAACACAGCAGAAACTAGGTCAACGCTTGGCCAGAAATCCGAAGGCAGTGTGTCTTGTGACTTATGATGACTAAAAAGCATCAATAATACAGGCTCAGGCTCACACATGGCCTCACAATCTTCTCTCAGTTAATTGTTTACCAGTCATGTTGAAGAACAACCCAAGGCTGTCGAGTTTTGTGGCTGTGGCACCGGAGCACAAAGAAATCTTGGTGTGTGTGTGTGTGTTGGTTAGACTCTGCCCTATGTGGGTGTGTCGGTGTTCTGTGTTCCTTGTGTGAGTCAATCAATCAACTCAACTGAAGAAAAGATAAGAGACTTCTCAACAAAGTTAAATCTCTTGTACTTTAAATCCTCTGTGGTCAGATCAAGACTGTATCAGGAGTGTGATGTCATTCGCTCCATACCTCCGTCGTGTTAACACGCTGTTACATCATGTACATAAGGCGCAGCAGCAGATCGCTGAAGTGTGTGTGTGTGTGCACGTACACCTGCACAGCATTGAAATGTCTGTACGATTGTGTGTCTGTTTTCGTCTTGGTCGACTGTATCCCTCCGCGGTGCAGAGTCCCAGTTATATGGCCTACGTGGGGCTAGGCAGGGCCAAGTCCTATCACGGGGGTCAAGGTAACTGTTCAGCTCGACATCTACCAATGGAGTATCATGTGTTATTGTTTAATCCGGTGTGTTATTGTTGTGAAGCGCTTTGTGAACTTTGTGTTGTGAAAGCACTATATAAATAAAGTTATTGTTATTAATGGCAGGGAGCCATTAAAAGGCCCCAGAGTATCTATCAGAGAACTGACCTGTTCGGGCAGACGTGCACGTAATCACACACATGTAATGGTGCGACCGTGACACGCAGCTGTAGAACATTGACTGTGTATATGTAGGATGATATGGACAATCTGCTGTCCATATGATGTCTTGCATGGTGTGTGAGGCCCCGTCATCCCTGTGTCAGACATATTCCTGTACATTTGTGGGTATTGCTGCTGAGCGATTTCTAATGTGGTTGAAAATATCTCCCACGCCCACTCACATGCATCCTGTCCTGCTGGTGTTTACTCATGGGACGGTGAGGGGAGAAGGCTGACCCCTGTGATGTCAATACACCGACCCTTTACATGAGTGGATATAAGCAGCTCTGGCATGAAGCCCATTTAGCCTGGCCTCATGGCACCCCGTGTGTGTGTGTGTGTGTGTGTGTGTGTAGGGGTTAGTGGGTGAGAGTGAATGCTTGCATGGTCCGTCTGTAATACTCTGTGTATCGTATATTATTTGAGCATCTGTGTGTCCTTCACGCGTTTTTGTGTGTCCGTGTATGTATTCTGGCACACTTGAGGCGGTTTCTGCAGAACATAACAATTTGCGATTAAGGATGGCAAAATGTGTTATTAAGCAATTCCCCAGTCCATTTCTACCCTCCAGCCCAACCGCAAATACTCCCCTCACGCCATCCATTTGTCCCCAAAGTCAGATGTTGCTCTTTATCAAGGTTGTGCAAGCTCAGTGAAATTGATGGTGAAACGATAACCATGTATGCTGTACTCTGATATCGTCACGCACCATTCATGTGGGATTAAACAGCTGTGTTTGTAGTGGCTTCTTTCTTAATGGGGAGAGTTGATCAAGAGTTTCTTTTTCTGGATGCTGTGATTGGTTGCATGAGGTTGCAACCTGAGGTGATTCGAGGGTCATTTACTCGGTTCTGCAGCATTTCAAGTTTTATTACCTTGTAAATGTTTTAGTCTCACATATGCTTGACTGTTTATTGTCTCTGGTGTTCAAAGGTTATTATGTGAGCAACATTATTAGCCCAACACAGTTAAAACATCAACAATGATAAAAGTTTGAGGTTTTGCTGCAGCATGCTTTGAGCACTATGCAATGTTTGGAATTTCAACCATTTTTTTCGTTCTTCTAGGGTTTTTTTCGGAGAACCATCCGCCTGAAGCTGGAGTATGACAAGTGTGAGCGCCGCTGCAAGATCCAAAAGAAGAACCGCAACAAGTGCCAATACTGCCGCTTCCAGAAGTGCCTGTCAGTGGGCATGTCCCACAACGGTGAGTCCCCACAGGGCAGGACAGGTCTGGGCACTTCCAGCCCGGCAAGGAGCAGACACACACAGACACACCCACAGACTTCGTTACTTGCAAACACACACATGCGCTATTTGACAGCACAATTGTTCAGGTGCTAGGGAAGAAGGAACGAGCACGCATGCTCACATATTACTCACAAATAAGTTACCTAACACCACACTTGGGTGTGAAGTTGCATGTCAGGGCAAGTTGGTAGCTGATGACAACCAGGCTGTCATACATTTGTCATATATTCTACACAATGCAATCATTTACCTCTTTGAACACTCAGACCCATCTATATTTACCCAATTCAGAAATAAACCACTTAGATCCACGACTGCTGCGTCGACATTATCAGCTTGTGTCTACTGGTGCGTCCTGTAACTCGTACAAATGGAGGTCATGCAGTGCTGGGCTTGTGTTGCATTGACGTGGCTGTACCCACTCACCCTTGAGGTGCAGATATGTGATCTGTTATATAGGGAGGAAGGCAGTTGGCTTCTGGGTCTGTCTGTCTGTCCCGGGGATTTTCAAGCTGTGTTTGTACAAACCCGCTGACTGATCGATCAGTCTGCTTTATTAATCTTTGTCTCCTCTGAACCTTTAAATATTATCCTTAATGCTATCACACACGTGCTACCAAACATTGTCATGTGATGCAAACCTTCTTACAATTATATTTATTTTGACAGATCATTTTAAACTTTCATTTTTGTTCAGATGGATGCATTTTGTTGTTCGTCCAATTACAAACTTGGTCCGGTGCAGCTACGCAATAACCATTTACAGAAACACTAGTGAGGCGTTTTTGCTTCTTCCAACTGTAAATAGTGTTTTTATCATCTTCATTTGACAACATTCCAGTTAAAAAAAAAATCATCCAGACACTTTTCAGTCATTCTTTGACTATTTGGACTAGTAAGGATGTGCCACATCCAATCCAACAGTCACAGAAAAACAACACGTGCACACACAACAGCTGTGAACACCATCAACACATTTATCGTTCTTTAAAGCAAAACATCAGATTTTCATTTCACTGACGATTATCTTTGTTTGCAGTAGAGGAATGTTGAGGTCAAAGTCTGAGATTCCGGTGAACTTGTCTGTTCTGTAAACGTACAACATGGCATGCTGACCCTTGTCCAAGGTCAACGTCCTGGGGGATACAATGCACTGAAATAGAATTTGGACGATGACAAGTGTGTGTGTGTGTGCGTGCATGTGTCTGTCTGTCTAGTAGAAGGATCGCAAAAGGTCAATATAATTGGTCGATTTACTTACAGTCTGTGCACACGCAGAGACTGCATGCTGAAGGCGACCTGGACTGCCTCCCTGTGCATCTGTACTGATAACCAGCAGAACAGGGTACATGGGGGGGGGCATGAAGATGAAGATAGCGCTTATGCTCAGTGGTAGTATTTCTGACAACTGCACTTCCTCTTAGGGCACATACGTTTTGGGTTTCATGGGCCTAAATGTAACCATAGAAGGGGAGGAAGGATATTGGAGAGGGAAGTGCAAACTGATCCTGCGAGGCCTGGTGGGCTGCGAGACCACAGGACTACAGCGCTGCAGATTCTGTCTCTCTGTTTGCATCGACCGCTCCATTGATTTCACAGCTAAATCCGACCGTGCCGGAAGTTTCTAAGCAGTTTCACAAGGTTCAGTTTTTTTTTCATGCGTGCTACGATCTCAACCAAGCCCCCGCTTGTTGCAGCATCCGTCAAAGTGCTATTATTATCACACAGCACACGAGTGATGGAACTTTTCTCGCGTACAGCAACTCAATAATACACAAAGCCACAGATCACATGTACAGACAAGGTGAACTGTAATAAACAGGTCTGTGTGAACACTTAACCAGCGTCATGTGTTGGGGCAGCGTGTGAGAAATGACAGATCCAGAGTTTACACATCTCGTCGCTGTGGGGGAAGGAGCTGTTATTACAGTGGGGGGACCTTGTGACCGTTACCCTGAAACATCCGTTGAAACAGGCAGAGCTACAAGATCAGAGAAACAACAGACTGTCCCCCTCCCACCTATCGGCTCTCCCCAACTGGGGTCAGAGACTCATCCCCTCACCCTGAGTCTTAGGAAATGGACTTATGCTGAGCTTAGCATCACTCACTTCCTCTCATCTTAATTAGACTTGGCTCCTGCCCAACGATGCACCGTGGAGCTTTACCCGCTTTAGACAAGTCATCCACTTTGTGAACAGTAACCTAATGGGTCCTCATGCTGTCTACTAGCTGTGTATCCTATTCCAGGTCTGTGCTGCTCAGTAGGCCTGGATTTGTTTCACCGCTGGTTTTCTCCCTGGAAAGCAGAGAAATCTGATCTGTCTATGCTTTCATGGTCTCATAAATGCAGGTAGTTGCTGCAGCTGCAGTAGTAGGACTGAATGTTGTGTTCTCAAAGAGAGGTGTGTGTTGTAAATAAAGCAGCGCAAGTGTTTTAATGTGTGTCCGTTCGCACGTGTGTGTGTACATTTGTGTGCACGCCAGCTTGTGCACAGTAATTGGTGAGGAGGGGTTAAAACCAGTTCAGACCTAATCTCATTAGTCACTTAGGATCAGGCTGTCTGAGAGATGCCGGAGTCCTTTTGTACAAAAACAACACTTTATAGTGGGCAAACACACCCTTCACATGTCTGATGCCCTCTTGCAACTCACCCTGTTATGTGTTGGATTGTGTTCATCCAATTCCTAATGGTCGAATGCTGAAAGCTTTTTCTTTTTTCTATGTTTCTGTTTTGTTTCATTTGTAAATTTGGCCAAATTAACCCTGTTACTTAAATGATGTCACTTCTAATCTTTGCAGCATCGTACAGAGTATTGCTATTTCTGAAATTATACTGAAAGTTAAAATCCAAATCAAATACAATCTGTCATCTGGTATTTGATTCTGTTGAACTCTAGCTCTGATTCTGTCGGTGCTCTCAACAGCTATCCGTTTCGGTCGGATGCCCCAGTCGGAGAAGCTGAAGCTGAAGGCGGAGATGGTGACGGGGGACAGGGAGGTGGAAGACCCGCAGCTAGCTGACCAGAAGACCCTGGCCAGGCAGATCTACGAGGCCTACCTCAAGAACTTCAACATGAACAAGGCCAAGGCCCGAACCATCCTCACTGGCAAGACCAGCACCCCTGTACGTGGAGTACAAGTAATGGGTGATGAGTGAAAGGTGGCGTGTGTGTGTGTGTGTGTTTGTGTGTGTGGCTCATTCCATTACAATAATTTCCTAACAGGTCTGGCTGTGTTGTCTTGCAACTTTTAATTTATCTCTTCCCATTGGAGTCATTTTAGTCTCATGCTGAGGAAATCCTACAGACATCTGCAACCAAACTTGTCCTCATGTCTCAATATGACCTGGCAGCCAGTAGAGATTCTCTGCTGCCAACCAATGACAGAAATAACTTGCTCAATCAGTGGCGCAGGCCAACATGAAAGCTGGACAAGGAAACATCTGTTTGCACCAAAGCGGTATAAAGACCCACTGTATGAGCCCACCACTCCTCCCTCTATCCCTCTATCCCTCTCTCCATCCAGCCCTCCCTCCATCCCCCGACCCTTTTAATCCCCCTCTTCCATCTCACCAAAAACATTCCCCTCGCAGCCCTGTGTCTTATCCTCATCTTTCATCATAAGTGAGGGGTTGACAGGGTTTTCTGCCCGTAGTTCTGGTGTGTAGGTGTGAGATGGGTCAAGAGAGACGGGTCAGTCGAAGTGCACATCCATGTTCAAACACAGACTTGCTTTCCTGTTGCTTCTGGAGCTCAGGGCTTCTCAGTGGTTCTCTGTCCGTTCAGTGTACAGACCGGGTCTCCGGGGTCTACGGCTGTTGGAAAGCATTCAGTTGGAAATGCGTGTATTGTTTGATCTGCTGTAGATTTTGCAATGCGCTAGTGGTGTCATGGTGGTTGTAAACAGCTACGCCATTTGTGATCCTCCCTCATAATAAACTACACATGGGGTTCTGTATTTTCACACTTATATGAAAAAACCCTATCTGAGTTATTTTATGTGCACCCAGCACTAGTTTCTGCTTCCTGTGACTCCCTGTGAAAGTCATTTTCCACCATTTTCCAGGATATGCTACATTACTTTCATTCTGAGATTGTTTCCATAACATGTGTGAACCAGCACTGATGACTTACCCGTTCTCTCTTGGCATCATGACAGTAGTGGTGATTTGAGTTGTGGGCTTCTTTAATGGAGCAGGATCACACATATCGGGTCAGTCGGCGAGCCCAGAACGAAGCACAATCAGCAAAACATCCATTAGGAAAAACCTGATTTGATTTTAAACGTTTGTGCACAAGGTCAGTGTTGACGCAGCTTTGGTCCAGCGTTGTGCAAGACTGAAAGAAATGCTTTTAAATGATTGGACCATAACAAAACCTCCTTTAAAAATCCTTTATTAAAAATTATGTATTAGAAATTATGATGATGGCTCATGCTTTTTCGACCGATTTCCTGATCCAGCAAGTGATCAGGCAGGGGGGGTTTTGATCAGCCGATCACCGATGACCTATTTATAACAATCAATTATGATTGTTGGCCGATGGATTGTCTTTATGGTTTGGCTAGCTCCCCAATTTGTCAAGAGCTGTAGTAGGCGTCTGTTCACACATGCCTTGCCCCTGGCTCTGCTCTCAATGTTAAATCTGCTAATATTTCAAGCCCTTTCAATTGTTCAGTGTTATCCATGAAGGTAGAGCCGCAGGGTCAAGGAGAACACAGGAAATGATACAGGAGCCACATCTTCAAACATGTGTACTTCATATTTGGGTCATAAGACTATATCTCCTAACTATCTTTCTTTACTCTCTGCCTCATCCATCCAGCCCTTTGTCATCCACGACATGGAGACCCTCCAGCTGGCAGAGCAGACACTGGTAGCCAAGATGGTGGGGACAGCAGGGGTCCTGAAGGACAGGGAGGCAGAGGTTCGGATCTTCCACTGCTGCCAATGCACCTCAGTGGAAACCGTCACTGAACTCACAGAGTTCGCAAAGTCCGTCCCTGGTTTTTCTGACCTGGACCTCAACGACCAGGTGACTCTGTTGAAATACGGCGTCTATGAGGCCCTCTTCGCCATGCTGGCCTCCTGTATGAACAAGGACGGGCTGCTCGTGGCGTACGGCTCGGGCTTCATCACCCGGGAGTTCCTCAAGAGCCTGCGGCGGCCGTTCAGCGAAATGATGGAGCCCAAGTTCCAGTTTGCCATGAAGTTCAACGCCCTGGAGCTGGACGACAGCGACCTGGCTCTGTTTGTGGCAGCGATCATCTGCTGTGGAGGTGAGGACACGGGAGAAAGGGCTTTTGTTTGTGATAAAGCTGTTGACGATTTGACCTTGACCTCTTGCAGAAATTCCAATTATTATAGATTTTGAACAAGAGATTTGTGGTTATGGAGTCTCAATGAACTCTTATTTACCTTTCGACCTCTCTCCTCAGACCGCCCAGGGCTGGTCAACGTGCAGCACATCGAGCGTATGCAGGAGAGCATTGTCCACGTGCTACAGCTCCACCTCCTGGCCAATCACCCCGACGACACCTTCGTCTTCCCCAAACTGCTGCAGAAACTGGCTGACCTCCGGCAGCTGGTCACCGAACATGCTCAGCTGGTACAGGAGATCAAAAAGACGGAGGACACCTCGCTGCACCCACTCCTGCAGGAGATCTATAGAGACATGTACTGAGGAGGATGGAGAGGAGATGGAGGAGGCATGAGTGTAGGCACTCGACGAACCATCTCCTTTTTTTTTCAGGGACAGAAGAAGAGTCTACCATAAGCTAGGGTTGAACCACTTAAGAGTTAGCTTTGGCTTCTGGTCAGAACAAGAGTTTCTATCTAGGCCCAGGTCCGGCTGACGAGTCTCCTGGCCTGACACGGTGCTCTCCACTCCATTACATGGACCTGCCGAGACAGGACTAGTCATGTATGTAAAAAGATGATGTACAGCTGATTGAGCCCCCATCTAGAGAACAGTGTAAGAGATCTCTGGCCAAGCATGTGGATCACATAACTGAATGATAATTTGAAGTCTTTGAGGCAGCCTCATGGTTATACTATGCTATACCGATCCTGATCCTTAGCAAATGCCCTAAACTGAGGAAGGAAATTGAACTTGCCAGTCGCCACTCCAGCAGTATGTTGTTTTTTCGACTTTTGTACCAAACTCAAAGAGCAAAGAGCCATATGCACCCACACCGACATTTAACAACACCCAAGTGACTTCAGTGGCGACAGCAAAGTTCAGACTGTAATGATACAGTTTTAAAGCAAGGCAGCTTCTCCCTTATTGGCTGTGCCCTATCAATGATGTCAAATCCCAGCCCATCTGCAGGCCCCCCCAAGAGTGCGGTGATGGTTAACTACTTACAGTCCGCCGCCATATTTCTTCATCTTTTTACACCCAGAGACACACTCGTGGTTTCACCAGGCTTCTGAACTGCCATAATCTGCTCAGAGTCATGGTCAATATCGCACAGTGTTGTTTTCTCTCCTGTTCCCACCATGACAAAACTTCAGCGCGGAGGCTTGGCATGAGTCATCTTCACTTGTGACTCACTAGGTTCAATAAATGTACACATATCTGTACTGTACTGTAAGGGAAACTATGATGTCAATAGTATCTTTCACCCTCTAGAACATGGTAGCAAAAAAAACGTTTATATGAGATTTGATGTCAATCGAGACTGAAATGGCCACAGGCAGAGATTCACTATGTAAATGCACCACAATGCAACACTGAAGCACAAGTGTGCTGCATGAGATGCGATATGAGACTATTTTATACTGGACCTCCGTTACAATGCCTTTTTCACAACACATGCACAAATATTTGGCACTCCATCCTGTTTTGTATCCTGGTATTCAAGGGCTAACACCAAGATAAACTGCAACCTTAATACTGGCAGGCTCAAAGCAGATTTGCCATAAATGATTAGTCTATTTCTTATTTTCCCCAGTGGGTGAACCCTTATCCCTCACAGTTTCATATCCTCTCTCTCTTTTTAGTTTCTTTTTCTCTCTCACTGTCTCCCACAGTGCCTTCAACGGCTATCTTTGCTCCTCATCTTACCCATAACTTAGGATTCAGGGGTATTATGTACACATTTTTAATATGATGGTAACTGGAAATCATTAATTGCTCTTTTTCACACAAGCAAATCTGAACGGTATGGCGTGGAAGATGAAACGGATACTTTGACATTTTCAATAATTTCTTTTTATCAGACACTTGTCACATTAGGGGGGAAGGTTTCTACGTTAAAAACCAGCTACAAGCTTGCCTGTGCTCCTAGGCGTCAGTGAGCAAAGATAGTGAAGGGTAAATGTGTAGATTTCGTAACTCAGTGTGACAAAGTGTCTGGTGATGAAAAATATCCCAACTGAAATTCACAAAGTCAAAGTATCCTTTAAAGTCTTCCAGGCATCGTTTCGTCCTCTATCTCTAGTGATAAATGTGCATGTGAGAAGGCCACTCCTGGATTTTGTACTAAAACTGCCTCTTGTGGAAAACAGACAACCTGCACAGAAGACCTTGATAAGAAAACAATGAAACATGCATGTCTGACAGTTTGGATGATATATATGTGAATCTGTAAGGGAATGTGTTTTTTCCCCCCATCGGTTTATCCTACCAAAATCTCGAAATCTCAAATCTCTTGAAATTTGGCAATGGACCTAGCTTCTGTAGTTATACCACGTTGTATACACAGATTGTACATAGAAGAATTTCATATTGACTGCTCGCCCCAACTTTTAACCCTGAGGTATACAAGGTACTAATGATGATCAACTTTTGTATTCCTCTGTGTTTGGTAAATACTTTTCAATGTTTGAAATTGTACAGTAAATGTAGGTATGTATGTTATTTTTGCTTAAGCATCACATAATTGTGTTCTAATTGAGTTGGATGATATTTTTATACTAAAGCTAAAGTATATATGTATGACTAGATCTGATAATTGTTTATTTGAAATGGTGCGATTGAACAGTGCAATGTAAATAGGACTTGAGGGTAACAAGGCAACTGGCGATCTCAAAAAATCCATACATCTGAATCCAATTGGGGACATTCCTTTCGTTCACTTCCATTCTAGAGAGAGTGATCACGGCTACAGTCTTCGTTCGGTTCATTTCAACAGAGCTTTATTTATCCCACACAATTAAATAAAACTCTGCTGATCTAAACTAAATGCATGTGTGTGCTGGGCTGCACCGGCTCGCGACGATTTGCAGTCGATTCAAACTTGATTGCGTTTGGATATCATGAAAACTGTTTTAGAAAGACGTATTTTCAATAGACGTTTGTTTACTCTTTGCGTGAAGAGAGCTATTGAAAGGTCAAGCCACAGCTCAGCACTGATCATACAATACTGGCCTCCTTTTTTATATACTGTGGTCTCAGGTTGCACATGAAGAGATGAATGGGGGTGTATATGAGTTTCACCATCGTTTATCAGAAATGCTCTGTTGCCTCCTCATATTGCACAAGCCAATCTATTATTGTTTTGTGACACTATCACTTCTCTGTTTTGATCAATAGATGAGCTAAATGCACTCATAACTTGCCATAACCAGTGATCACTCAGCACGCTATAGCAGTAAGGAAGATGCAGTAACTAAAATGCAGTATATCTTTTTTATAGCTTGCTCCCATTTTTGTCGTGCTTTTTTGCAGACTTTTCTCCTCGCTCGCTGCTATTTTGTAATAACTCACCAAACATTGTTATGCCATGAGTAGATTACTGAACTTCAAGCTGCCTGTACTTATACTTTTCACAGAATGTCAACCCCAACCCCCACCCCCTCCCTCCTGCAGAATTCATTCAAATGCAGCTCATTTTTCTC
>CABFOQ010023721.1:0-15847 GCA_900660455.1 Gephyroberyx darwinii
TTTGATTAAATGCTTGTATTGTTTTGAATTCTATATTGTAAATAAGAAAGCCAAAAGAAACCTAGTCTGTGTAAGAAATGTACCACCTTTATTTTTTCAATCCACACATCCCATTCAATACAAAGCCAAAGCAATTTATGAACAATGAATCAGCGCTCCAAAAATATTAAACAATAATTGTCAGTTAAAGAAAAAATGAGATTTTGTCTCAATATTCAAAACTTCTTACATACAACACACAGTAGCATATCTTGGGCATAAAGAAAGCCTCCTGTACTTCAACCATGACAGAAGCTCAACAAGACTTCAGTCTGATGCAATATCAACATCATACGTACACTTCGCTTTACATCTCAAAGTCTAGTCCATGTACAGTATTCACTCATTGCATATAAAACGTTGCATCCAAAACCTAAAGCATGGCTCACACATTTATCATAATATATTACTAAATACAAGATGATCAAAAATAAACACTTGACAATTAACACATTAAAAAGGAACGGTGGACACCCGATGTGTTAGTACTGAATTTAAGTGTGAGTACAGTTGTCAAAAGGCAGGAGTGTGTATGGTTCAGTATATGGCTTAAGGATGAAATCAAATTAAACTCCAAGTAACAAACGTAATTCTCTGTTGTGGATAATGAAAAGAAAAAAAAAATCTAATTGTTGAAGAAATTTTTCACAGGTTAGTCCTTCTAATATTTTCCATCTTATGTTCCGATACGTCTTTAAGGCAATGTTATGCTCCCGTACGCCAGACATGTCCATACTCCATATTTCATACACAAGTGATCAGGGGGTGATTAGTTCAAACTTAAAGAGGTGGATGGTACAGCGGTGTGGTTGAGGGTATACACAGGTATAAGAAGTATCCCCACATCTATTTCTCTGTACTTTGAGTAGTCACCGAGCTACTATTGTAATATACCGGACGGTGGGAATGCAGTATACCCGCCTACTAACCTACCACTACAACTCCGGGAGGATGGACAGGAAAAAAAAAGTTGATTATTCTGATCAAATGCAAAGCCACATTGGTTTCATCCGAACTGGTTCAGATGTTTGTTAGATGCTTCCTGAAATACACACTAGTTCTTATCTTTTGTCTTTGCATTTAACCTTCACAGACTATGACATTTTATAAAAGCAAAAGTGAACCATAAGTCAACAAATACAATGTACAACAGTCAATAATTGATTGTCTGACCCTGTGACTACGTTTGGTCACCAGAGTATTGTGTAAGTAGGGGCTGCTTCAATGATACTCAGGGATATCCATGGTGCAAAATTGGTTAAACATACCATAGTACAGATCAGAATGAGCTTAGATATCAGTAATATACAGTATATAATGCCCCTTTGGTCTATGATCACTGACAAGAGACAACGGTGCTGGAGACCATACACAGGATAGAGAAAAGACTAGACACACAGGCTCAGCAGTAGTCTGAAATGGAATTATTTACTCTCAACTTCCAGAGCCAAGTTTGAGGCAGATTTCATAACGAAGCAAAACCTCTAGGTTCTCAAATATGTTTCTCATCTTTAGCGTAATCTTTGCCTTGCAATGACAAAAGGTAGCTGGAGTGCGACAAACCCCAGATGTGAGATCAGGAATATTATACAACGGCTGCAAGTTATCATTCAACAGGACGTTCACACTACGAGCATCTTGGTTGATGGGTCACTCTATTCTGACCGATTGTGGGCGAGAGATACAAGCCCAACAATCTACGTCTGCAGCTACAAGCTACAGGCAAATCATATAATTTAGCTGCTCTGGTATTGCTTTTCATAATGTTCTGCCATTTGTAACATAGCTAGCTGGCAAGCGCTAATTGCGTAGCATTGATTGAAAATAAACAGAAACCCCCCCCCCCCAATAAAACTACTTCAGAGCTTACACTCAACGTGATGGATGCAATCGTTCTCTAAGTTTCATTTTTGGGATGTTTATTTCTGCAGTCTTAGTTGAGAGACAACTGGTCTGCAGGAAATGAATGGACCTCCAGTGACGTGTTGATCGTGTTGCTCACAGTGTGAACACACTGTGAGGGGGACAAACACTTTTACTGTATACTGTATTTCAAATTGTCCCTTCTTGGGATATGTTTGATGTTTAGTAGACACTGTCACAGCAGGACCGAATGGGGTTTGCAAGGGCTATAATTAACTCAATGTGGCTTCAACCACCTGGCTCATAAGGAATGAACCTCGAGCCAACTGGCATATCATAGTTGCAAAAATATGCACAAAGAGTTGCATGCATTTATTTGGGATGAGTGATATAAATAATGGGTAAGCCTTTGGCCCACTTTGACCAGGTAGTGGTAACCAAACAAATGAACAAGCCCTAGCCTCATTTGTCCCTGCAGTGGAAACCAGTTGAATGAGTCATTTTACCAGCCTGAAAACAGATCCTGAAGAAACTGGAGAACTTCAAGGAAAGAATAAGAATCATCACACCTACACCTCTTGCTCTGTTAAAAAAAGCAAAAAGAATAATAATTTATTGAGAATTAAAGCTATTTTTTGCTTTTCTTTTATAGAAATGGATTTTCTATTTGATACACAAAACACACATATTAAGAGGGGAAAAGAACAAAAAACTAACTTCAAACATGACAAAAGACCCAACTGCATCATTCAGAGCGTTGCCATACAACAATTAAATAATCATATTGAAGTTAGCAGCATCACCATAACCATTATCATGGTTTACATTTGTTTGATTTATTTCAAAAGGTACACTGGGTGGGTGGAGTTTGCACATTAAGGACAGACAAAACAGTTGAAAAAAGTGCAACCTGCCAGTAACCCAAATGTGTTGGGCAATAAATCAAACAAATGAATCCCTTCTCTAACAGAACCACTAATGATTAGGGCTTCACTGCAAAAAATGTCCATCTTGCCAAGGCATCCATCGATCGTATATTCTGTCATAAAATCTTATTTCTTGTTAAGCACGTGAAGAATTGTTTTGAAAAATGTGACAACTTGATACAAGGCGAGTCATTCCACTTGTTTCAGGATAATGTCCATTGCTTCCAAAAAACAAAACAAAAAACAAGTTGAATTTGACTAATTCCTGCAAAATTAACCCATTCCATTGGTAAATCTTTTAACAAAAATAAAACACCGAACAGAAGATTTGTTAAGCTAGACATTTTTTGCTATGTTGTTCATTTATACTCACTGAGTGGATCCCCAAGTGCTGCTTGCCAAGCTCTGGTATATAAGGCTGACAGGTATCCATAATTGTGCTTTGACAACTGTTAACAGTATAGGCAATCCATGTTTTGTTTTGATTTTTTCACAAAGTAAATGTGTGGGTTTCATCGACTTGGAGGGAATGACTATGTAAATACACACAAGTATTAACATCAAGTCTTTTTTAAATAATGTAAACATATACATCTTTTTTGAGGTCAGCGCATTGATCCTCTTCATATCTATATAAAAGAGCAAACGTTACTGGAGCATCGTTCGGATGGTTTTCGGAGTGGACTCATCGTTCAGGTGTTTTGTGGTGAATCTGAAGAGACACAAACAATGAAGGTAAATATTTGTGTGATGTCCAGAAAGACTATCATCTTCAAAATAAACAACAAGGCAGCCAAAGGGCCCGCCAACACCGAAGCCCTTCTAGGTCACCTTCTTACAACTTATGCCAACGTTATCGCTCCTTCTCCATGTTATCAACAAGATGTAAAGCTAGCATTTAAAATGATGGTAGTGAACCTACTTGAGGGCGTTCAGGAGGCCTTCTACGTTGTCTGCTGGCTGATCCTTCAGCACTTTTATGCAGCCTTTCATCTGAGAAGAAATGCACAGTCAGAACGGCAGCGCAGCAACTGAAGAGCTGCACCACAGAAATAGATCCATGGTCCAAAGTGTTGTTATTATACAGCGCCTTGCAAAAGTATTCAGACCACTTGACTTTTTGTATGTTTTGTTGTGCAGTTATTTCAATTCAATATTTCAATGGGATTCTAGGGCAGGCTATTTTTACTGTGAAAACTAAATGGAGAAATTGGAGAGAAAAACTAATATTTCACCTTCTGTATTTTCAAACAGTGGTGGGAGGGTGATGCAAATATAAAATGAATGTGTAATTTTGCAAGGCTCTGTATGTGATAGGGATGAAACCAAATATGGAAGTGGTTTAGTGATGGGTGTGTGTGGCTTTGTGTTCATGTCTATGTTTTCTGCATGCTCATGAGTGTGTATGAGTATCTTACATCTATCTTGGAGGACTTGTTGAAGGCTCCATTGGGGTGGACGTGGTCGTAAAGAATGATGACCCCCACCATGACCCTCATACAAAACAACAGGGTGTCCTCACTGCTAAAGCGACTTGTATAGTCCCTGGAGAGAGAGAGAGAGGGGGGGAGAGAGAAAGAGAGAGATGGAATTAGAGAAGGTAGAGGACATGAAAAGAGACTGATTTAAGAAACTGAAGAGAAACAGGGAGTGTCTAAACTGAGAGCAATTGATTATTTTTAAATCATCAATATTGGCATAAAAGGTAAAAAGGTTAATTGCAGGTGTGTGTTAGTGTATGTGTGTATTGTAAGTGTATGTCAGTGAGTGTGTATGAGGGTGACTCACGGAGTCTCCAGCATGACTTTACAGACGCTGGCCATGGTGCTGAGACAGTCTGTCGTGTTCTCCAGGGGAAGAGTCTTATTCTGGAGCAGGGGCCGAACCAGACACAATATTCACTTTATTAGTTCATGGTTAATGATTGTCTGTTATTTACATCTGAACCCCTAGAGGCTGATTCTTGTTAAAGTCCATAGACAATTATAATTCAGAACTTTTGATTATTGACAAAAAACATTTCCACTAAAATGAAGTTTGAAATGATATGGACGATGCCATCACGTAAATGTGCCTCTGCCCGGGCTTGGCTGAATGCAGAAGAACCCAAGGCTGATTCTGGGATATTTTTCCTTTTTGGGGGGATGTGGAGAGCTGTTTTCAGGGGCACGGTTGTCATATGTATGAGAAGCATGAACGCCAAGGTACACAGATGCCATGTCTGCTTTCATATGGAGCTTGTACGCATGTAGCCACACAGAAAGCATGACCCAGGTGTAAACACACAGCATGACACTATGCCCGGAAAGGGCAACCCCGCCAACATTTCACAAGTTTGCTATTGTAACGAGTAATGCAAATTCAGCCAATACTTGCAACATCATTGCCATATTTCTGCATAAATGTTGAGCTCAACTGAGTGCTAGTAATTTCATCCCATTAGCAAACTGATTATCTGCTTTGTAAGCATAACCTTTAAAAAAAATACATAGACATAACTTGAAAATGCCATGCTTTCTCCATTATCTCCATCTTCCACAAACAACAAAATGTGAGAGAGAGACCAAGTGTCACCAACTTTCTCATCCCAAACAACATACAATGACTGCAACAGTAGAATAAGCTTAAATTCCTATATCAGCAACATTACAAGTAACCAGTGGTAAGGGCTGCAATGGTCAGAGCCACAGAACCATGAAAATAGATGCAACAAATATTAGTGTCCCTGGAACGTATGACAGAGAAATCCTAGGTAAAGAAGTAAGAGCAGGAGAGAAAACTACGATCATGGGGTAAGTTTGTCAAGTCACATTCACAGTTGTAAAAACAATGCCACAGTGGTAGCACTCTCACCTCTGTCACAAAGTTTGTAGTTGCATTACTGAGAGTTTTAAGCATTGGCGTGGCCTCAGCGTAGAACAGAGACATCCTATTGGCCATCTCATTGTTGACCTCGCTCTCGATATCCAACTGTAGACACAGGAGCAAACAATACAGATGAATAAGAGGTGGAGTACTTTACCAGACTTCATTTTTTCCATGGGCAATAAATAGTGTCTTCAGCAGTGGCAGCCAGCCCACAATGTTGGAAATGTGTCCACACTACTAGAAAAATGTCTAGACAGCCATAGCTTGGAACAAATCTGAACCACCTATTTCTGGCTTAATTCACCTGGACCTGATACTGAAATTAAGACTGGGAAGGTACCCAGGTCACAGAAATGAAGTTCCCCCCAAATAAATGGAACAATAAGTTAACTTTACTGTTATTACTGACAATAAAGGTAACAACATATCCCTGTGACCCTGGCGTGATCATTTATGATAGAGAAGTAATAAGAGAGGAAATAAAATAGGAGATAAGGAGAGAGGATGCAATGTTAAAAAAAATAAAATAAATGATCATAGCCACCTTTTCTTAAATGTCAGTCTATGGTTGTTTCCCAATTTAGACTGAGAAAGCATTGCAGATGCTAAAATAAATATCAAAGACTACAGCAACCCCCGGAAGAAAAGCTGTCACCTTAGTGCCAGCTAATGGAGATCGGAATAAACTTAGACAACTCACATTCATGTTGTTTATCCGGTTTCGACTGATGGTTCTTCTGTAGTAGCTGAAGTCGTTCTGGATGGCAGGAATTCTCATCTGAAGGAAAACGAGAGGAAAACAGTCAAAGCTTGTACACTACTGCGTTTACCTACCACTGTTTGACAGAGCTGTCACATATTTTGATAAAGTGTATATAGCATAGAGTGAGTAAGTGAATGGAGGAGGAAGGGAGTGACTGAGATGTGCGTGTTATTGAGTGAACTGCTCTGTTCTGCAGTGTCTCCAACATACCTTGAGTTCATCAAAGCGCAGCGTGAAGTGGAGGATCTCAGCGAACTGTTTGGCTAGCGCCTGCTCCTTCTCCAGGTGCTGAGTGGGTGTGTAGGGCGGACACGTCAGGGACTCGAGCAAGCTCTGTAGCGCCTCCTCTATCGACCAACACATACAGACAAGTAGTTAGTTGTTGTGAAGGTGTCAGATCTCTGCCATAGATACCGCAAAACGCTGGTGTTGGAGAATGTCCACTATAGTTAAATTATTTTCTTCCTAAAGACCAAAAATAATTGTGCTCACAATATCTGGCAAAATAATCAGGATTATCATTTTAGCCACAATTGTACCACGGTAACGTTAGGTGTATTTTTCACACAGATTATTGACGAGATTGACTTTTACATGGAAAATAAACTTTCTTGCAATTTTGATAACTCAAAGTACAATGCTTACAAACAACCTGTCTGATGGAAGTTGAGGGGTTGAAAATAAGATAAGGAGCATATCTTTAAACACGTTTTGTTCTAATGTACGACTCGATCGTACCTAGACGGAGCGAGAAACTGTAGAACTTCTTGAGTCTGATGACCAGCGGGCAGACGGCGTTCCAGGCTCGTTCCTGCAGCAGATGGTCATTGGGGTTCTGAATTGCCTGGATGGGACACACACAGAAGGACAGCATCAGAAACCGTCATAGTCTGGGGCCATCACAGTTCTTAGTTTGGATTATGTTCTCACTCCTAATAAATAGCACAGCAGTTTGCTTAGAAAAGAACAGTTATGTCCAGGCTGTCTGTGTAGTTATTTGGTGCCACCAGAGTTTGAATGGCATTGTTCTCACTTCTCTACTCCAAACTGAAGGCTGCAGAGTTCGAATAAACCACTCCAAATATGCTCAGTGTGAATACACCCTTGGAGTCCAAAACTCAACAGCAAAACGACCAGGGACTCTTTTTTCCTCTATAGAGCCCTTACCAAACAGTGTTACAAAGTGCTTTACAAGACAAATTGAAAAAAAAACCCAAAAAGTGATTGAGGGTGAGCGGTGTTTTCACTGTGTTACACTGATGCTCTGACAGCCGCACAGTCTTATCAAACATCTTATCAGATTTGTCTGCGTGTTACTTACATCTCTGATCTCCTGGCCTGCTCCCTTATATGCCTGCAGGCCAGACAGTATGCTCTCAGAGTCCTGGAGGACTGAGTTCACCTGGTTCCACACCTCACGCTCACCTTCTGTTGGCTGGGCATCTAACACACACACACAGCATAGGATGAAACAAAATCATTACATAGCACTTTATTCTTGCTTTTACAGATCAAGAATCAATATTTAAGTGCATTTTTTGGTGAAAAAATTCACAATAGATTTAACTATAGTCAGTTCTGTAATCTATAGTTTCTATTACTTTTGCAAGGCACAGCAAAATATCATCAATGTTCTGCAGAAACCATACATCTCCAAATAATCAATATCTATCCATCTATACTATAAATAATTCATTTTGACAGCTCTGTCTGGTTTGTCAAGGGTCAAGAAACATATTTTATACTTGTGTATAGGTTTCTGCAGGACACTTACAATCTCATATAATGGCATATGGTTTGGCTAGTATACACACAAGTGAAATTCTCAAAGAGTTACTCTAAATATAGACATCACAGATATTAAAATTCTGTTTCTGGAGTCTATTTTACATTTCAAAACCTTTCCACTCCCATCATTTCCTCTTGCTGAACAAACAAAGCCTGAGGTTGGCAGCATTGTGAGAGGCGAAGTTGAAGTTGAAATGCCACTGTGGAGGCGTTTGTGTTTATTTCTGCAGGAGGTTTTTGAAAAAGGCCAAAGCAGACTTATTTGCTGTGTTAAAAGTTCAGCCAACTCTATTATGTGAACATTATAACGCAGTGGAGTAAGAAGGTACAGTAAATTAGTTTAGAATTACATTACATTTACATTTATATAATGAACTGATAATGAATAATGTATAGATAGTTCTGACTACAAGTACTAGTACTATGCAGACAGAGCAACGAGGATCAATGGCAGAGAAAAAAAAAGAAATATAATGATGATGATTTGTTAGTAAATACATTACTGGTAAGTTTAGATGTGAATGTAAAACACTTTGGTAAGATGACAGCAAGGGACATGCACATATTGGGACATGCAGAGGAGTCAGTAATAGTAGATAGCAAAGGTCAAGGGTGAGCTTCATTCTTATTCAACTCAACGCAGGGTGGAGTAATTGAAATTTCAAAATCGCTCTGAAATCAATCATGAATTATAAAAAGCCATCAGAGCCTGCATTAGAAATCCCACGGCAGAAGGTTGTCTGAATAGAATGACCCTTGACCTTGGATACAGAGCTGCTAAGAGAGATTTTAAAAAAGGGGTTGGGAGGGGGGAGGGGGTAATGGCCAGGCAGAAAGGCAGGCATAAGCTGTGCTCACTTTCAAAGTCAAGGAAAAAGTTTGGCCCCTGTTCAAGCTCTGTGCAAGTGAGCACTTTTAACAGATTCCCCATTTGGTTTCTGCAAGAGAGAAAAAAAGGCAAGAGAGAGAGAGAGAGAGAGAGAAGAGGAAAAAGAAAAGTGTATGTGGTGTTAAAACAGTCATTCATAAGTTATCGGAACAGATGTGAGAAACGGCAGATCTAAGAGCTGAAAGAGCATGAGGTCACGATAAGAGTGAAAGAAAAGGGGGGAAAAGCGAGGGAGAAAAGAGGAGCAGAAGCAGACTCCTCCGTGGCTTCGTCATTGAGAGCAGAGACCTGCTGACAGAAGAGAAAGTTAAACCTATTTTCCCCTCCCACCATCTCTCTCTTCCCATCTTTCTCCCCCTCTTCTTCTCCTCCACCAGACTTACTTTCAAAGTCCAGGAAAAAGTGTGGATAGTTCTCTATTTCCCTTGTTAGGACTTTTAGCAGGTTACCCATTCCAGCAAACCTGATGGTCAAAATAGTGGTAAAAAACAACACAAGAATGACATGAATACAGGCACAAAACAGAGATGGTGTAGTTTATATAATGGATAACGCTAAAACATGTTGAAAACATCTTAATGTTTTTTTATTTCATTGTAATGTACTCACTACATGAAGTGACTATCTACTGAGGTTCATCATTCTAGTAGTTCTCTGTGACTGTTTTTGGTTGTGAGCTCATTCTCATCACACAAATAACACTCGTGCCCAACAGAGCTTGTTTCAATTTGTTTTGGTTTGAAAGTACATATTGAGGTCAACATTACAGCACTTTTCTGGTTCAGTGGTTGGTTTGTGTGTGCAATAGAATTACATTTTGACACAGTCTAAATTCCCAAAACACAGTGATAGTAGAGCATGGAATTACTCTATGTTTAAAAGGTGACTTGTTGTCTTGTACGAAAATTGTACAAAAAGTCAATTTCAAGTATTTCAATGTAGTATTTAATATACTAATTGCATTAAGAAATTCTGGAAACAGTAAACTACAGTGGAAACAAGTGAAATTATTACTAGTGAATTTGTGTAAGTCTGGGTTTGTGGGTGTATGTATGTTTGTCAATATATGTTGGTGTTTTTATAAGGGAGGTTTATTCAAAAAGGCAAAATGAGATTTTGAGATGTTAAAAGTTCAGCTTGCGTGGGATTTACTGATTTGCCAACATGATGTGTGTCCTGGTCAGTAAAGAGGCTGAGAAAGCAAAATTTTCCCCTATCCTCCGTGGCCAGAATTTCAAAGGATCTTACCCAGTTTCCCAGCTCTTAGATCCAAGCCTTGTTAAATGTGGCAAAAAGGCAAATTAAGTCCTAAACACCAGTTATGCTCTATAAAGTTTTCATTGGGGGCAACAGGCAGTAGGTAAGTAGCAATTTCCAGGGGATAGCCTACTTCCTAAGGCACGGAGGGTGGTCACTATAACTCTGTAATAACAGCAGGACTTCAACATTACATGGTAAGAGGCCATCATTACGGTGCACAGAAGAACCTCATTGTACGTCATGGAGATGATGCTGGGCATAGCCTAACTTAGTTGGTTTCAATGGTTTTATTCCAGGCGCTATATTCAATTTGGGTGGGAAAAAAAAGTTGTTATCTGAAGGTTATTTTAAATATTAAAATGCAGATGGGTCCTTATGCAAGACTCTTAATATTTTACCATTATACAATGCTCTTTTGCAGCAGCAATGATTTTGTAGTCTTTATTTTTTTAACTGGTGGACAGCCTTATTTTTGTTCTTAAAACATATATCTAACACTGAATAAGTTTAAGTGTGTGTGCATGTTGGCAAGTTTCAGACAAACTCAAACAATATTAAACATCATTCCACAAAGACTGAATTCATTAAAAATAGCAAAAGATGAAAGAAATAATCCTTCCTACTGTGCAGGGAAACCAGATGCATGCACTCACTTTATTTTACGCTCCAACTTCCCTAAACTTTGGTCATAGTCTAATTTCCCTGAGTTTTGGTCAAAGTGTCCACAAAAGAGACACTGTGTTTCTGTGTGCACATGATGATCACACTGCATTTCTCTATACAGCCCCCAGTGCGCAGTCAGCTTTTGAATGTCATGATAGTAATTCCTCATCTTGCACTCATCAGATATTCTCACATGTGAATGGCAAGCCACATAAAACTAACCTACAGAATATATCTACAGAAAGAGTTTTGATTCTAAAGAAATCAGAGATATGGTACCTGATTGTCAAACTGATAGTTGGTTCACTTCTGCTGATTAGATTTGCTGAAAGATTTCACCAGAAGGGGGCGGTGTAGGGCCATGGCTAACTCACATTACATTTCTCTGACAGGTGTTAAAGAAGTAGTAATTGTGTCCTGTTGGTGCATGTGCTACAGTAGCCTACAGCTCCATTATTCCTAGACTATCCCTAACCTGCAGCCACAAATAAATGTAGTAGACCAGTGTTGCTCAACAATCACACTTGTCTTAACCTCCAGCCAAGCTATGGTTCTTCTACCCTCAGGTACCACTTACTTACTACCACTCCATTCTAGCCAGTTATTTGCAAGAAAAGCTTTTTAAACTTTTTTTTTATTTTTTTTAAAGAATGTTAGTGTTTTAGGATTCATTTTTCCTTTACGCTTTTAGCTAAGCAGATCCGGCCTCTCTTTCATTGAAAAGTCTGATTGTAGTAACAGACTCTGGCTCTGTTGATGTAACATTCTTCAAAGAAAGACTTTGACAAGACCTGCCAAAACTGTGGTCACATGTCTGTCTACATATCTAGCAGAAAGGGTAGGCAATGTAACAAAAAAGTTTCCAAACTATTCATAGACCCAATCAATCCGATTTCTCAAGTTTAACAAGGAGAATGGTGGAGAGGTCATGCATTGCTTTCTCCAAATTCGATTGGAGTTGAACTTCAAATGTCTTTGTTGATAAGAGAGGTGCCATTCCTCTTTCAGCTCTCCCACTTTCAAAATGGCCTCTATCTGACACTTTTGCAAGCTACACCTTATAATCTATGTAAGGCACAGTCTCAGCCCCACAGTAGCTGGTCGAGACAAAACCACAAATACAACAATGATGTTTCTAGTAGGGTTGGGGTAGCAGAGGTCAGACAGTCAAATGCTAGAGTGGTCAGTGTCACAAGTGTGGCATGATAATGATCAGCAATATGACCAGTATTTTTCTTTCTAAGCAGGTAAAACACATCCATGTGCATGTATCCTACCCTACAAGTTTCCAGTGACATTCTGTCACTGAGGTAAACAAAGCAGCTCCAGCAGCCTGCTTTACTATTTCCTGTCTCTCATGTAGCCAAGGCGGAAATGAAAAAACAACAGGCAGGCCTCCAGTCCAAACAAACTGAAAGTACAGTACAGTATAGGAATGTGGACGGCGGGGAGTACAACATATTAGTAAATAGTATACATTTTCAACAGTCCTGTCAATCTATCTTTATACTAATTGGGTAAAACATGCAACTGTCTGTGCATGAATAATAATAATCCACGTGTTGTGCTCCTGACACATTCCTTCAGGCTAACCTGCTCATTTACTCTAAGCAATGTGCCATGCTTGGTTGGTTATCCTAACAATAACATTGGGTAGCTGGAGCTAAGACTGGCGTATATAGTCCAACAGCTAGTGTGGTTAAGGAAATAATCATCTGAAAAGGTACAGTAAGCGCTTGGTGTCCATAAAGATTTGTTGTGTGATCTTAGGGAATCCCCACACAAAACACTGGCAACATTTCCAAGTTTTTCTTAAAGCAAGGGGACCTTGAAGGTGTTATTAGCATTGACAATAGCAAAGCCCACAATGTTAAGGCGGCTTTCTATGGCATCTCCAGTCTTTCCAGAGATATTACAGACACTGAATAGTGAGCAGTGAGGAAGGGACGTTTTTAAGTTTGTTTTTAAGTTTGTTAAATGAAGGCTTCATTTGTTTTTTCACCCAATAACAGATGTCTCCCCCTGCCTCCACCTCTCAGAAGCGGTGGTAAAATGGACATGCGTCTGGCCCCAGTGGGAATCAAACCCATAACTCCAGCCAGGCTATGTCTCTACCTCTGACTCACAAGGTCTTCCCCAGTCTGTCCCCTTCAGTCTCAATGCTCAGACAGAGGGGAGAAAAAATATACAGGAAACTCACATGTGTGCACTTGGTTCCACATTCACAACCAGTTATCTAGATGCCCTAACATGATCATATCATCAAATGTCCAGGGAGCAAATACTGGCATTGGTAGCAGAAATATCAGTGCTTATTCAAAAGATTTAAAAAGGTACACAATCTATTAAGAGAACATCTCTCATCTTCTGTACATAGTGGCCTTCCCAGGTGCCTCTTTGGGCAAGTTGAGAAAAAAAAAAAAAAAAGGTGCTCTATTAAACATATATTTTTAAAAAATCTTTTGAAACCACACTAAGACCGACTCTGTCTGTGTCACTTTCAGGGAAACAAATTAACAAGGACAATGTATTGAAAACTACTAAAACAACTGCTAAAAAAATAAATTTAAAAAAAAGTCCCCACAGATGTTCAAATGCTCTGGAAGCCATCCTCATGTTCTTTGCATACCCTGTGTGTCTGGGGAACTTCATATGACACTGTCAGTCAACTTTGGTCTAGATGATTGACCTACACTTCCATCTTTTTCCTGCCATGAGCTGTCCTCAGAGACAGCAACTGACATAAACACAGCCCCAATGTCCTCTTTTAACCTCAGTTTAAACATCCCTCATTTCAAAAACTGTGCTTGTGAAACACAGCTACAATCGCAAGCGTTTTTGTGCTTTGTAATTAAAGCAAGCTCTGTGCAATCAAAGCCCCAAACTTGCTTAAATGGCTTTTCCGGATATTTGAAACAACCTCTGTTGGGAGATAGAGAGCACGCTCTGAGTAAACAGATTAACCAAATTATTTCTAGACTGGTTGGTGCATATTTTATTACTAGACAGTCACATACAGAATAGCATAATTCCTTGTCACGACATAATGTGGTCAAACAAAACTCCATTACAGGGATTAGGTAACATAACTTTGGTGGACACTTTGATCCCAAGTTCCTTATAGTACCATGAGTGCCTAAATTTGGAGATCAAATTCCCAATGTGGTAATTATGATTTACAAATGTTTTCTTTTATATGGAAAGTGGAATCACTGCCAGTGAGAAGTAACATTAGGTAATCATATGCCGACAGTTACGTCTAACATCAAAGTACTGTGCTTTCTACTGACAGGCAACAACAGCGACAGAACCATGCTGCTGAGCATGTATGTATGCCATGTAACAACTGTAATTGTAACTGTAGTTATATAATGCAATATCCTGTTAAAATGACAGTTACTGTCTAAATGGGTTGAAAATGTTATCAAACCTGTTAATGTAAATCATTCCCAGGTGTTATAACATCTGATTATTATATTCTGATAACATACCAATATGCCATTGTTATATTAACTGGTGATTATAAGGGTTGGAAGACTGGTGATGTAATAATATTGACTAATAATTTATATTAGTATAAATATTCGTATGAGTTATTACATTATTAGACAATATTATTACATGTTAACATTATTAAATGATAAGCCCTGAAATAATAAGTTATTGTTAATGTGATAATTGGTTGTCATTACATTATCCAGGATTTATTAACCTACCTACATTAACAGGTTACATCACATTTTCAACCCATTTAAAAGGTCATTTTAGTATGTTTTGATATGTCATTACAATATTTCTTTCCCCCCAGAGACATAAACCAGGGAACTAAAGAGTCAAACCTGCGATATCTTCAGGGTGTAAAATCTGACAGACTGAATGGGAGTCTGAAAAAGTTTGGGTACCTCTGTCCTAGATCACAGGAACACCACATATGAATTGCTAAATTGAGTGGTATTCAGTTTTAATAGCCCTGAGGACCTGCAGTTCTGTAGTCTCTAAGGGATAAACACATTAACACAACAAGTGTGGGCTAATCCTCGCTGTGAGCATCTACACCACAGCATTGTTACTGGGATGCTCTGCCTCAGTGGCAGCATGGAGTGTGGTCTCACTAAACTAGCTCTAAGGAGTGTCTGTTGCGTGTGTGTGTGTGCACATCATGTACCTTCTCTGGTGGAGGACCCTGGGTTGCCGTCTATATCATCCACTTTCTCTTTGTTTCTGAGAGCAAGAGCGAGAAAGAGAGAGAAAGAGAGAGAGAGAAAGGCATTCTGTTAATATCACTATGGAGTAATAAGTGGATAGGAAGCTGAAAAGAATAATAACACAGGGATGTTTTTAAATTGTGTGTGCGTGTGTGTGTACCTATGAGTCAGATAGGTAAAGTATCAACTTTCCACATCAACCAACTTCCCCTTTTGTCCTGACATTCATAAGCACAAAACAAATACAACCCCCCAACCCTACACACAAAAGAACATACCACTGAATTATTCAACACTGAAGCAGACACGCTGGTCTGTTCTCTTCTAAACATAGCTCATTAAACCTGTCTGTTCCATTTTCACTGGAGTATTAAATGTCCTGTGACATACTGCGGCTGTTAATGGTCACTAGGATGAACCGGGGGCTAAAAGAATTAAAAAATATATAGTACAGTCACACTCTGTCAAATGAGGGTAGGATACATCCCCAGTGACATGTATTACCCACTTGAGGGTTGGGCGACTGGACAAATACATCTGGGATATTCCTTGCATTTTTTTTTTTTTGCTGATTCAGATTACC
>CABFOQ010023728.1:0-13380 GCA_900660455.1 Gephyroberyx darwinii
ACTAAGAACAATAAGAGTATCGGAGGGTGGAGGTCTCCTTTTATATCTGCCCTGCTTCTGCCATCTGTACATTTGTCTGTACGTATCACTGTAGAGAAGCCAAAACATATTTCTGGACACATTTCGGTTACTTCCATCTGTTAATCTGCTAACATGCCTGGATAGAGATATATTTTTTTCTCTTCTGGACACATGTCATCATGTGAATAGTCAATGATGTGCATTGGCACACCCTGCATACACCGATCAGCCATAACATTAAAACCATTGGGCGGTGGACAGGGGTCAGCATGGGCACTCTGACCGGTCTGCGGCTATGCAGCCCCATACGCAGCAAGCTGCGATGCACTGTGTGTTCTGACACCTTTCCATCAAATTTATGCTACAGTAGCTCTTCTGTGGGATCGGGCTAGCCTTCACTCCCCATGTGCATCAATAAGCCTTGGGCACCCATGACCCTGTTGCCGGTTCACCGGTTGTCTTTACTTGGACCACTTTTGGTAGGTACTAGGTAGGAACACCCCACAAGACCTGCCGTTTTGGAGATGCTCTGACTCAGTCGTCTAGCCACCACAATTTGGCCCTTGTCAAAGTTGCTCAGATCCTTACGCTTGCCCATTTTTCCTGCTTCCAACGCATCAACTTCAAGAACTGACTGTTCACTTGCTTCCCAATATATCCCAACCCTTGACAGGTGCCATTGTAACGAGATAATCAATGTTATTCACTTCACCTGTCAGTGGTTTTAATGTTGTGGCTGATCGGTGTATATGCTTTTGGAATAGCAATACATTTGACCATAACCACATTGCATGAATCCCAAGGTGGAGGTCTTTCAAAGCATTCTTCAATTCTTGCACTGGACTGTTAATTTACACATCTATAACCTGCAAGCTAAATCAGTGACGAGTCAAGATAGTGAGAATTCTCTCTAGCCAACAGAAACTCACAATGAAGACACAAAACATATTTGAATTCTGGTATTAAGTGCTGTTTTCTGCAGCACAATATTAAGTTCAAGCTCCTTTTTACTGAAGTTGCAGCATGAACATGTGCTGTAGGTTACGCTTGCACAATTCACTTTCTGCTTCAAGGATCCTAATTACACAAGTCGGGCTCCACTCAGCAATGACCTTACAGTTCAATAGAAACAGATGGCACAGAACCACTCACTGGAAATGCGTCTAGTGTGAAACAGATACCAATATTTTTCTTATCCTTACATCTCGGGCTGCCATAACGTCCCGTGTGTACACGAGCACACACACACACAAGCAGAAGCACATTCAGCTCTTGCCTCAAGGGCATTTGCCGTGTACCGCATCCTCCGCGGTAGATTATCACTGTGTGACATGTGACATGCTCTGCTGTAATAACACCAACACGAGAATAAGAAAGGCTTTCATCAAATCCTGGTGGGCGAGTCGATCACTTGACCCCCTTTCCTACCAGGTACCACACACGGCCGAAGAGGGTCACCAAATCTCCCTGAGGACACACTCTTATTACTCCGTTAAAGGTTTATAAAGTCCCCTGTAATGGACTCGGCTTGACCTCCACACTGTCTTAGCCCCACCCTGTGTCTGTTTTTATTGCTGAATTTCATAGTTTATATTTGCCGCAGGGCCATGTGACCGATGCGCCTTTGCCAATGTTCTAAGGAGTGTGTTTACCAATACCGCCATTCGTTAACTATATTAAAGTAGGTCAAGAGCCACTGGACAGAATGAGATTTAATACCCAGTCAGCCACCTCCCATCCTGCACCCCTTTTGCTTTTGCCATAAATATGCAATCAGGGTAATGATTGGAAAAGCGAAAATAATCCCAAGGCTGAAAATGTTCCTTGGCTTAGGAGGACACATTCAGACTGTTATCGTAGACCATCTCCCCCGCCAACTGGATAGTAATGGGTATTCCCACAAATACAAGTCTTGCCACTGTGTTATCTGGGTTAGCATGTCCCTGCTACAATCTGGCCAATGTGAGTACAGGAGGATTATGGGTTTCATTGTTTCATTGACACCATTTAAAAAGAGTGACACCTCCTACAAAATGATTGTTGTCAAGCTAATTAAAAACCTTTGCTTTGGAATGATATAGTCATTTGGGGATTTGTGAATATAGAGCAAGGGAAAAACATGACATTTGTCAAAAATGGTAACAATGGCAACATTAGGCTTGTAATTTCTCAGTGACAGTTTCTCTGTTTTTTTCTTTGCAAAAAATAACTACAATAAGACAGCTTAATAGCATTCTAAAATGAAACCCCTCAACTTGGGAAGAGTCAGCGTTAAGGAGGAATACTAAGTGAGCGTGTGTGAAGCTGGGAGCGTATCATAGCAGCACGCCGCGGTGGGTTTTTCCCGCCAGAGTGCGTGGGAATGGGATCCGGATAATTGCCGTTGTCTGGATGAGTCCCTCAGAGACTTGCGGAGTAAATAATGCAGAGCTAATTGATTGGAAATACTCCCAATCGATTGAGATGCTGGAGCTAGTGTAAAAAGCTAGAGAAGTCAATGTCGTGTGTGTGTGTGACACTGGGTACTGGATAAAGTACACAGAGCACATATAGAGAGGTAATACTATAATGTAGAGAGGGAAGTCACCAGTCTTGCACACTTCAGTTCTGCTGCCCGTTTATTTCCACTGCTGCTGCACAACCAACTATTACTCTTTAATCAGCAACAATCTGCTTTGTCAGCGGCGAGTCAGATTGAGAGGAAAGGTGCCGTGGCAGGGAAAGAGGTCACTATCCGGGGTGTATCATCAATTTGTCCCCGTACTCGGCAGTGATTAACCTGAAACACATTGAGATAGAAAACATTGAAGAGGGAGCTTCGGGGACAGATGCAGCCTCTGCACAACTAACAACACTGGCTAGCGCTATGATATGATGTCCAAGCAGTTGGGGCTGGCGCTGCGGTCGGTATAGCACGTGGACTCATCGCTTGTGTGCTCGCCAGATTGGAGAGCTTGTTTGTTCATCTGCTGTTTTTCTTGAAACTGGTGAATACACCGGACCGGCATTTTATTGGTCGTTATTCTGCCGCGCTAGTAGGGAGTGTGTTCAGAGTTGCCAGTTTGGCAGTTAACCCCCTTGTCATCGTGACAAGTTTGTGCACGCAAACCCACAAAGCTCGGGGTCACTAAGGTCACTAAGTCACATACCTGGCAATATGCTCATGACAGAAGTGAGTAATGGACGAATGATTGTTTTGTTGTTCTTCACTTTCCTATACATCTGAAGAAGGGCCTGAAGGTCTGCTGCACATTTCTTTAATTTTATGCATTTTTGGAGGCTGTATGAATTTTAAATGAAAAAGATTTGTGTTATTTTTGTTGACACAATTGAGCTGCTCTGGGTCAAGCCATGTCATTTGTCTCACTTTGTTCTCCTCATTTCTGAGACTCTCTACAACGACCCCTGTTGCCTCCAAGCATCTGGGTATAATAAAAGTTTGAATTATTTATCTAATTTGGTGTGCATAACACAGCTACCGCTCAATCAGCTATCATAACACCGGGCAGAATGGGTCTGTTTGCACGGCAAATCGGATTTGCTTGTATTGCAGCCGATCTAATTTGATCGGATACACCTCAACCAAGCACGGAAATATTGACCTGCCAGTGATTAAAGCGGAAGGAGTTTGGATCCAACGGGGCTGTAGGAAACAGGAATCAGAACTTCGACAAGTCACCGGCAGTGTTAAAGGGATCTCAGCTAATTACAATATGTGGGTGCTTCCCGTTTTTGATTCTGAGCACTCTGCGAATATTTAGCCTTGCAGCTCAGGCACTTTCCTCTTGAAGCATATTACCTCTTTCCGACTGAAAGAAAATTGTCCAAATACAATCAGAAGCAAGACCTGTCGAGACTAGATTTTCAGTTATTAAAAACTTGCATTCATCGGTGGCAGAGAGCTCACACTTGAACTTCAGACGTGGCATGATGGACTTCTTTGTTTTTCCAGCTTCAGTCCTCTTGACTGACGTTGGCCATATGTGTCACAGGGGATTTGTCTACCATCTAACATCTTCAGTCATGCAGATGATGGAATTTCAATATGTAGAGTTCCAAGGACATGAAGAGGTCTCCGCTCTTGAGTCCGTCTTTGAAGATAACTCAATTATCCTGCATTTTTACTGAAGGTGTTACTCCAGAGGTTGAAAGATGAAGGCTGGAAGCTATACAGGAGCCTTTGAAAGACTGAAGGTGTAATGCACACTCTGTTTTACTTGGCCAAGGTTGTACATGCACCGGAGCGCCGTTTTTTTTTTTTTTTTTCCTTTTCCTTTCATACATCAAAGGCACAAAGCCCTCAGACAGTGAATCAAGACTCCAAGCAAAGACGATGTGTGGGATAAGAGCAGCGTGCAATTTTATTTGAATGAGAAAGGATGATTAGCTGCCTTGAAACAAATTTGCCTTTGCAGCCTTTCAGAGAATGAAAAGCAAATAAAGGGTATTTCTTTTCATATCGTACTCCTCATATTTTTCATCATGAACGTGAATCAATAATCATCATTCTTCCTTCAATCTCTGCACCGTTTGTTGTTGTGATAAACTGGCTCTTGGGCAAAATAGAGAGAGCATACATTTAACCTGTAGAACAAAAGAGGAAGACCCACATTTTGTCCACAAGCAGTGCTTTTCATTTATTAAAAGATTAATCAAATATTTATTGCATGAGCATGTCCTTTCACAAGACAGAGGAACGCGCTCATATTTTCAGGTCATGTATGCCAGTTTGGCTTAGAACATAAATGATGGATCCGCTTCCTTCTGTCTGCTTCACTAAGTCTTTAGCCAACATTCAGGATCCCCTTCCATTTAAAACAAGAAAGGCCTGCGCAGACAACCACCGATTCAAAGGAGCAGCATCCATTCCCGAGGTGCATTATCCGATAATGTGCAGTGGCTGATTTTGCATTCACAGTGGCAGAATTGTTAATTCATGCGTTTGAAAAACTCTCACAGGGAGAACCCAATTAGGCTGCCAAAAAAAGGGTTTTCGTAATAAGATCTGTCACTTCGTAACGGAGTGACAGGGCTGGTAATGAGGCTGGCACATGTCTCACTATCCCACTGAACAGGTTCCAATCACGATCATCCTATCGCTTGCCATTAAAGGGGACTGCAGGACGCTTTCCTGGAGCTGTTTACTAGAGAATTAGAAAAAGAAGGAGCCCTAGCTTCTTCGGTCGTATTATTTGTCACGCAGTTTCGACAAAACGTGGAAAATGTACAATAAATGAAAAGATTTATGTTGTTTTTACTATAGGACTATCTATGTGAAACATAGGTACAGGGAAACCCCAATCAAGGCTGTTCTAAAGTTGCAAAATTACATTACATTTATGGAGTCAAAACAGGTCATCTGTTTTATTAAAGGTAATCTTGAAACACGGTTGTTATCTCAACCCACTAGCATGTCTCTTTTATCTATTTATTATATTATATTTATATATATTAATGTATTATATATATTGGATTAATTGCTAAACCTGACGAGTTTTACAGTTTAGTATATTTAGACAAATTTTCATCAATCATAGCAGAGAGCGATGACACTAACTATCTGTGGTTTGATTCTAGACTAATTTATGTTGTGAGTTGTGAGTTTGTAACTGTACAAAATTAGTAAATCAAGTGTGCTTATTTTTAATTATGTCAGGTTTATCACAATCATTTATTTTGGAAATTACTTTTAGATCATAGACGACAATGTATACAACACGCTGTTGATATAGAGAGGAAGAATAAGATCTCTGAGATTGCATAGCTTGATTGATTACATGCAGTTTTTTCCCAGCAGAAGGTGAAAACTGAAAATAAATGGGTTTGTGAATGACCTTTTTAAAAAGAAGAGATGTCTCTCGCTATAGAGACACCAAAGCTAATTCTTGTGACTCTTGGGTGTAAAATTAATGTACAGGACAATGTGGCAGCAAGTCGATGAAACCAAAGTGTTTTTCTGCAAGAATAAAGAGCACTTGACATGGTGACTTATGGAGAAGGCGCGGGAGAAAAGCAATTGAGATTCTGCACCGTGGAGCTAAGCACTATTTATTTGCCCTGCCCAGAGCAAGCCGCTGGGCACAGCACAGCTGACACCGCAAGTAAAAGATGCCCGCTACAATCTGTCATGGTGATCAAAAGGATATTTAGAAATAGATTTGGTACATTTCTATATTGGCCTTTTGGGGCAATATCATTTGGGATTGGGAACAGCTCCGGAAAAAGGGATCTCTTAGAAGTATTTAAATTCCTCATACAAATTTAAAAATATGAACTTTTTACTCTGCAATGTTTTTTAAAACATTTAGGGGATGGATTTGAAGAAAAGAAGTGGCGTGCAGTTAGCAAGAGATGGTCTCTTGTGCATAGCACCGTGGTGGGAAACACAAAATGAGGGAAACTCCCACTACACCTTCATTAATAGTTTCATGGTCTCTTCATCACTCCTCTGAGACTCCTCCCTTCACAACTTTAGCCCAGGGATACCAATGTATCGATAGCTGCAGCTTTCCTGGAGATGACTGCATGTATGTCAAGAGGTCAAACAGGGCTTTAGACTTAACATGCCAGATGATCTCTCAATTCACAAGATTGTCTGGCTCACACAGCTAATGGGACTGTGGGTTAGTGAGCGCAATTTTTTGTTGCTCATTGACTATGGATGAGCAGCTGGTCAATGTGGGTGTGTGATTTGATCACTGTACTCCTCCTGAGAGTGTCACAGTGTGTTGCTCTTTGCACAAAAACAAACATGCAGACATACAGAACCTGCAGAGCAACGCATGGCACCCGCTTCTTCTACGGTGGCATCCAGATGCAACTTTCAACCATACAAAAATACTGATTGAACTGTCTGAGATTATAGGAGTAGCATGTGAGTCTTTTTCCAGGGTGGATTGTTGCTTAAACACTCTTTTCCAATGCGAACACATCACTTACAAATGATGTAGGTGTTTTTACCAAAGCGACCTACAAAGGTACTTGACACTATGTGGGGATCGAACCCACGACCCTGAGACTGAGAGGCTCATGCTCTACTAGTCATGTTAATATGAAGATGTAGTTATCCCTAGTCCTTTAGGGTAGCCAAATAAATAAATGGATGAAGACACCATTACACCATTGTCCAATCTGTCGTCTGACATTGACATTTTAGTCACGTTTTAAGGCTTTGTGACTTGGTTTGGATGCATCTCGGGAGAGCTACACACTGATTAAGACCTAACATTTGTCCTGGCTTGCCAAAGTCTTATGGCTGTAATGACCTGCATCCCATCCGGGAAGTGCCATTTAACTGAAAATAAGACATTTCCATTTCCATTTTCAAGGCACAATTTAATGATAGAGAAAGGAATAAAACAGATATTCTTTTTCAGTTGGAACCATTATTATACAGCATTATGTCATGAAGAAAGGCCTCTATTTGTTCTTCACCCCATCATCTATCTAGATTAATTTTATCTTAAGATGAGCAGAGGTCATTTTTTGTACTGTCACCAAGTTACATAATCATATTTCTGTTTTATACTGTCCTTCGAAGAATGAATAATTTGGTCTGGACATCTGCAGATGTGTAATGGCTGGAAAATAGCCCTCCTCACTCGAGGCAATACTCCAGAGTACTTCAATCTCTGCAGCCACAACCAAGACAAATGAACTAAGTGCCATCGAGCAGCGTGGTAAACATTTTCATGATTTATGTCTGCCTCAAGATAACTGAAATAATTAGCCCACGGCCTGAGGTGAAAGTAAAGGCCTTCGATTTCAAGGATGCTTAGTAAGAGATGGTACAGTGGTTAAGGACCTCTGCCTCTGGAACCAAAGAGTATTCACTCCTGCTGGCCTGGGATTGAATGACACCAAAGCTGGACCCCTCTCAACCTTCACACTGTTTAAAAAAAAAAAGATGAAACAAAGCACTCTCAAATTCAGAGGCGTTAATATCTGACGGATGTTGTTCTGACCATCATATGAGTCTACATGAGTTAGTGGTGGTGTGTTCTGCTGGCAAGAAATACCTCTGGGTATTGAATGCACGCTTTGTGAGCAAATGCAGTACTGCAGATATATATAGTATATAGTATATATGTAGTAATATGAGATACATTAGTTATAGGTTTATGCAACTGATAGACACTTAGAAAAGGTGATACAGCATTTCTTATATGGAAAATTTAACAAACTTAGAGACATACTTGTACTTTCAAAAAGTTTATTATTTTGCAGTGAAGTATTTTTTATGCTTCAAATAGCATTAATACACTATATACATCCCCTGATGTCAGCATCCCTGTAACCCCAAACATTTGTTTTCATTTTGATAAATCAATTCATGATGGAAGAAAGTTGCCAATCCAAAAATTGATCTCTGATTAGATTTGTTCACCCCTGTAAAAGTAAAAGTAATTACAATTTTACAGTAGTAAGAAAACAAACATTCAAATAAATTAAGTATATAGATAGATAGGTGAATAAATAAATTAATATATTAATGTTACAACCCACACATCACTTTCAAAAATCAGGGAAAAACCATTTTCCTCAGAGGTTTTTCCAGTGCATACGATCTTATTTGTGATTGCCACTTTGGTGCTTGATTAACAGAAAAAAGGTATTGTCATGTGACTTAAGAAGGGAGTTTTTTATGCATTTCTAGAGAACAGAACAGAAATAAGTGAACACAAGGACAAAAGTGTTAGGAGTCAGTGGGGGGGCACAGATGGTGATCTATCAGAAGTGACTCACAGTATGAGCGGACGGATGGCTTATTGACGTTGTCCTTCTATTTCTGGCAATGGACATCTTAGTACAAAGCCAAGTAAGTAAATGTAAAATATAGGCCAATATTTGTAGACAAAAAAAAAGAGAAAATCGATATCACAGTAGTTTCCATTACCTGTTGAAAACTTGCAATGCCCATCATGCCTGATTCAGTTCAGGATGTTTAGTCTTAATAATAGTCATCAAAAGTCAACGGTCAGCGTTCATTCGCCGCACTTTGGCGGGCAGGTTGTCTTCTGGCCGACCCCCTACCAAAGGGATCTGGATTGAGTTCGGGGGTGGGGTGGCGATGGGGCTGAAGGCTGGTGGCAGTCTGTGCCTCTCCAGCGCCTTCTCCCCAGGATCTCCATCCAGGGCCAAGAGCTGGACTTGCTCTTCTGGCTGACCTTGCCTAGCAGCTGGGATGGAACTGGACCTCAACCTCTGAATGCTCAGTGGCAGGTCTCCTGTGCTGAAGGCCTTCTCCCCAGGCAAGGCTGCCCCAGTCTTCAGCCCCCTCCAGAGGTGCTCCTCTTTGGTGGAGCTCATGCGCTGGAGTTTGCTGGGCCGCCTGGCTGCATGGTCCTCTATGTGGTCTGCGCAGTCCGCTGACAGCAGCCTTTCCCTGCGGCCTCCGCGACTCCCATTACCCAGGGGAGGGGAGGATGGGCTGGGGGCAACAGGCAGAGGATTGGGCGATGTCAGGGAGGATTTCTCCTCCTGGTCTTTGACACTGTAGGGAGGCGTTGGGACCTCAAAGGTGTTGTGGAACTGGGAGTAGTCGACTCTGAAGAAGCCCTCTTCCAGGGACATGACGGGGAGGAAGCGATGGCCCCACAGGACTTCATCCTCAGTATAAGATGTCCGGGCCTGGCATGTCATACCTAGGATGGTGAGAAGAGGTAGGAGGAAAAACCAGAGGGTTTAGAGGAATATTTAAAATGGAAAGAAGAGGAGAGACAAGAATGTGACAAAAGTGAGAGAGATAACTAAGTAGACTGCAGACTATTAAATAAAGATGGACGGACAGACAGCGAACAGAAATTAAAGGTGCAGAAGAAGAAGCCCTTGAGGGAAAGGAGAGATGAAGATATTAAAAAATGAGCGATAGAGCCGAAAAAGAGCTTGTGCTATTGAATATTTAAAGACCATGAAATTAAACATTCTGTTAAATATTTGATATTATGTTACGGAGAATGCACGAGGCCACAGGCTACAGGATGGATTAGGGAAAAGGAAGCTTATTCAACATTATAATTTAAAGAAACTACATTGAAGCAGTAATCATTTGGAAAAAAAAATCAGCTCTAACCAGTGGTCTCCACAATGCCCTCTAGGATGACAACGATCTCAAACTGCTCGTTCATGAGGGAGCGCTGCGACAGGTCGAAGAACGGGCTCTTGGTGTTGATCTCATGGCAGATGGTGAGGGGCGACACTAAGAAGAGCTGGTCCGCCCCGGTCCCGAAGCCCACGTCTAGCTCACACTGGTCCAGGGGCAGGAACTCCCCCTCCGGGGTCTGGCGAGACTGGAGACACAAATCATCAGGACATTTTACATTTTAGGCTTTTTACTGACACTTTTATCCAGGGCAACTTGAGATAATGAGAGATCAGGTTATATGATTGATCCTGATAGGATAATTCACCCACCCTCCAGCGAGGTCAGAGTGCTGGGTCAGCTAGAACAGTGCTTCCCAAACTGGGGTGGAGAATGGGGTGCCTTGAGTGGGTTCCAGAGGGCCCCTAGCAAATTAGTTCAATTTCACTGTTACTTCATTCAGAAGACGTTAGCACAATAAGAGAATGTATATGAATGCCTATTATGATCAGAGGTTTCACTCTCCCCACTGTTGTCTCCCCACCTACAGTATAGACACACAGCTAAAGTCTTCTCAGATGGTGGTCTGGGGTCTAAAGTGTATCTATCTGGGGGCCCCTGACATGAAAAATGTTCGGGAACCCTTGAGCTACAAAAAAAGCGCCCCTCACAAATGGCTGTTGATGGGTACAATAGTTGTGCAAGGCTCAAATTTGTGAGCTTTTGTTTACGGGGCAGTCTAATAGGCCACCTTGCCAGCTGGGACACAGTTTTGATGCTACTTCTGGTGGATAATATGTGCCATTTTTTTGGGACTATATGAGTGCATACATTTCCTGCATGTGTCCCTGGTAGGAATGGAACCTCTAACTGCAGCAGTGTTGATGTTGATGTCCTTTTACTTCACTTTTGCCCAATAGTACCCAATAGTGGGCAATGGGATCTTCTGCAGGTCGGGATACCTTGTGGTAATCAATTTCTCTGTGGACGCCTCCTCATTCACAGCAGATTAAAGCCACAACAAAATTAAAATCTATCCCTAACAGATATCCCATTGGTCCATTTCCATTGGTCTGGGCAGTGTTGGTGTCTGTGTGGTCCCTAGTCCTACGATGACACCGACTGAGCTGCCATGTGCTATGATGCCCCACATCAGATCTGGATGTCCACCATAATAAACTTTCATGAACTTTGTATATGCTGCTTGCCCAAACTCGGCATCTATTGCACGCCCAACCGTCCTGGTAGGGGGATCCCTCTCTGAGTAGCCCCTCCCAAGGTTTCTTCCATTTTTCCTAAAAGGTTTTTGGGAGTTTTTCCTTGTCCTCTGTGAGGGTCTAAGGTTGGGGGATATCGTGTACTAACCATTTATTGTTTTCACATGTTGGGTGCTGTGAAGCCCTTAGAGACTGTAACGGTGATTAAGGGCTATACAAATAAATTTGATTTGAAAATAAATTTGATTTGATTTACACCGTGGCCACTTTTGAATTGGTCCCTCCCTGCATTATGTTCCGCCCCAACATCAACTGGAAATACATCAGTTCAGGAAGCAATGTGCTCTCAAAATGCTGTTTCAATGTGACTTTAAGACCGTTTTGTATTACCCTTGCCTCCCACAACAAGTGTGTTATGAAGAAGACACCCGTACTTGCTCTTAGATCAAATGAGAAAGCAATTGTTTGAGTGGAAGACACCGCAATCAGGTGAAGTATTGTACTGTATTTGCTCTCAAATTATATTTAAAATATGACATTATGGGGAGGGCTTGAGGAAGGAGAGAGAAATTGATACTTAGAGCTCATGAAGCCAATCGCATGCCTCATAATCCATCTGATATGCAAAAGAGAGAATGAGCCACAAAGCAAGGAGTGTCATTACAGAGGAAATGAGGGGAATGGCTTTCCTGCGCTCAGAAGATGAAATGCTTTTGGAACCCTAAAGGCCAAAGATAAAACCCCTGCCCCAACCCATGGCTACACTTTGCTTCTCTGCTTTGATCTCTACACCCCACTGTCTAAATGTGTGAATAAAATGCAAAAAATAACTATAAATAAAACCCTCTGTTCCTCCAGATAACATTCATTGAGCAAACTAAGTTATTTTCTGCTATAACTCAATTCAAACGGTTCTGCCCGTTGCCTCCGGTTCACTTGTATGCAAGGTGGTGCCCTGGCCCTTTGAGCCACTCGGTCCACAGATGGCAAACAGACTGTGATTTGTATTCACCGTGATGTTGAGGACAGAAGGGTGTGACATTTCACAGGAAGACGTCTGTGCCCACAGATCCCTGGCTTTGCCGCGGTGAGGGAAAGCTGCTTCTTCGGCCTTTTGCCAGACCGAGCGTCAGGCATCATGCTGAATGAGTGATGGTTGCTCCCAGAAGATGTAGGACCCGTGTCACATGTTTATTGCATGTATGACTAAGATAATACTCCAAAAGCAAGAAAGATGAGATGATGATGATGATGATGATGAATTTCGCAATATTGCCAAGATTCGACCCATGCTAACAAAGGCAGATGCAGAAATTTTAGTACATGCCTTTGTATCATCGAGAATTGATTACTGCAATGTCCTCTTTTCGGGCTTACCCACTGCGCACTAAAAAACTCCAGCTGGTTCAGGTAACAGAGCCTTTTTTTACCAGGCTCCCTATCTCTGGAACAGTCTGCCTGCCTCAATCAGAGAGGCAGGCTCTATCGAAGTCTTTAAGTCAAGGCTAAAAACCCATTTATTTTTCACGGAGTGGCTCAGTCTCTTCTCAGAGTAAGGCTAGACCAGTTAGCTCATCCTAGCTCAGGTTCCTGCCGATGGATACTAGAATCCTGCCTACATGTCCTGTTCTCCTGGTCAACCTGCTCCTGTCCACTGACACTGGTCATGTTGGCGAGTTGGCACCCGTGTGGTCCCCAAGTCCTATGATGCTGACTGAGCTGCTGTTTGCTGTGATTCCCCACATCAGATCTGGATGTCCCACCCAAATAAACTTTTATGCACTCTGTATACGCTGCAGAGTAACGTGGGAATGAGTGACAAAGTGGACAGCTGAAAAGCAAGTGAAGAAAAAGTCGTTGAGAAGAAAGGCTGCAGAAAGGCTCACCACTCGTCCCTCCCTCAACTTCTCTGACTTCAAAAGGAATTGGATGGAAATGGATAACACACTTTCCTCCAAAGACTGCCTGGAGTAAAGATGAGAGCATGCCTCATCAAATACCCTTTTGGTATTTTGATGTAATTGCGTACTTGGTGTACAGTGTGACATCACCGATGTGAGA
>CABFOQ010023738.1:9295-28040 GCA_900660455.1 Gephyroberyx darwinii
ACTTTGGGGGCGTGATCTCTACACAACACACACACACACACACACACACACACACACACACACACAAAACTCAACAGAAAACGATGGGACGGAAACACACAGGAAAACAGAAATCGCCATTTGAAATTAATGGGACGTGTGCTCAAAAGTACTGAAATCCAGACCCAAAAAAAACAATCCCTGAAACATAAAATCATGTTGTTCAGGTATAAATTGTCACTGAATTACTTATATTTATAATTACTTATATTTATAATTACTTATACTTATATTTATAGTTAAATGCTGTTGAAACACCTTTTACAGGATTTGAGATATTGAGGCCTTCCATTAGAGGTCATACAAATAATTTGTTTTGCTCATCAATGGAGCACACGGCTGAGAACCCAGAGGAAAAATGATTGGCAAAGGGGGAGGAGCCGTGTTCAGTCTGATCCATCTGGCTAATGGCAGGGATCGCTTTTTAAAAGCATATGTAGTCTGTTCCAGGGCTATTTGTGGTGACAATTACAATCTAAAGAGTAGAAAGCATCAAGCTGTCACATTGTGTAATATGAAACACTGAGCAATAACACTAAACAGAAAAATGAGAAAACTGAAATTATATTTCCTTGAAAGAGACTTTTGTGAAGGCTATTAATGATATGATTCCAGCAAAATAAAGAGTAATGCAACTTCAGCATTTTAAAGCAGCACAATCTGCACTTTAGTCACATAAAGCCTAGCTAGCGGCGCACAGCCACTGCTGAAGTGCACCTTCCCCTCCCCCCGACACACTCAAACTAGCAGCAGCAGCAGCAGCACCCCCCCACAAACACACACACACACACACTCTCTCTCTCTCTCTCTCTCTCTGGAACAGCCTCTCCCACAGTCAAACATGGACTAAACCATTCTGATGGGGGGGGACTAAAGAAGATAACACAAAATAAAATACAACAAAGTATCAAGTAATTCAAGTCATCAAACTGTTAAAAAAAATCCAGTTCAGATTTCTCTCACTAAATGAGGTCAAGTGCTTTTTTCTCACTATGTTTATGGACAAAAAGTGGATTATAAGCAGCAGGCTTATTCAAGATTTTGAAATACATAGATACAGACTTAAGAAATATTTCTCCAGGAACATGTCAAATATAAGTAGGACTCATAAACTATCATTAAATCTGTAAAAAGGTAACTAATGGTGGTTGGAAGATCATCTTATAAATTGTGTCAAGTGTTTTGTTGTTAAGCAATCTTAAAATTTACAAGCAACAAGCTTTTTAGCTACACAGACCTTTGCTAGCTGCGCACAGCAAGAAATGAAGAGCACAGCTTGACACACTAAGCAGCCCCTGTCCGCCCTGCCTCTCCCACAGCAGGGACGTTTACTGCCAAACAGACTAAACCATTCTGAAAGAGGGGGGTTCTCCACACTAGAGGGAACAATAGAACCCCACAAAAACTGCCAACATAATTTAACAAATGCATTAAGTTAAATATTTCTTTATTGAGCTTTTTAATCAATGTGGATTATACACAAAATAGCTCATTTAAAGTAGGTTACTCGTCTGCCTGCATAACAAAACACACAGACCAAAGAAATCCAATCATTTTCCAAGGAAAAGTAGACTCTAAATGTAATTCATAATTACACTGTAATTTGCAAATGTCACATCTATGCCTTCACCAAAGACCCAGTTGTATGACCAAATCAAACCTTGCCGTGCGTTTTTTGCCCATCCCCCCTTCCATTACTGCAGAAACAAAATGGCCACCAGAGCTGCTGTGAGTAGCATGCTAAGCACTTGTCACAGGCAAGAATAGACATTTACAAACCCCACCTACTTTTATTTTCTTGAAAACATAATGTAGAAATGTCCATACTCAAGAGATTAATGACCATTATTCTGACTCTTTAGAGCAAGCTAAACAGCTACTTACTTCTAACCTCCAAATTTAATTTTGTCATTTCAATCAATGTTCCATCTATATAATATAAAGTACACTTCTGTACTTGTTATAATAAGCCTATATGGCATGTGCCCACTGTTAAGCAATAAGTAATGACTACAGAGTTAACAAAGTAACTAACTAGTTCCAGTTTTCATCCAACCAGCATTATGAGGTAACATTGCTAAATGTAGTACAGAGCAAAGTCCAGATAACTGGAGCACCATAGAATGCTGAAAGTGGTGCAACATCTACATCTAGTTGTTTCTCCTGAGAGGTGTCCTAACTACCTAAAGCAACGTGGCAAGCTGTAAACCTGATAGGCAAGATACTTTGCTGAAAATAACACACAAATATACACACATATTCGTCCTTAGACTTTCAATGGCTAAATACCAAGTGGAAAATTACTGTCAGCCAGCGGGAGCCGAGCCTGCATGTCAACATTACTGCGCACAATGCGCAGTCTTCCCCTCCCCCACTCCCACTGTCTGCATCTGGGTTCACTGCAGCAACTCAAAATGGCCACCTGCTCTGCTGTGCGCAGCCAGACTGAGCCCCCAGAAGCCAACCGATATATCCAGCAGAACATCACATTAAGTTACAGCACCACTACATTGTTGAGCCTAAATACAAACAGTAAGTATAATGGTTATTTCTGTTTAATGGTAGTACAGCAGTAATTTGCCAAATGAAACAATGGCAGGTTTTGCACTCTTCTTTCTGCAGCACACAGCATATTTGCCTATTATTTATCAGCGCTGCGCTTCGTTTTCTCACTATCTTGAAACAGGATAAAGCAAATCAGCCCCCCCTCAGCAAATCATGCCCATCACAATGGTTTATTACGCGTGCTGTAAAAGGCTGTTTAGCATTTCTAATTTTTAAAATGTGTAATAGTTTTTGTCATCAAGCTGTATAGTCCACATCCCAGACTTAATCAAATGGGAAATCTTATAGACCCCAACGGTGACTAATTTAAAACTGATAAATAAATAAATGGATGCAGTGAAGTTATATTCTTGATGATCTTACTGGTGTACAATCATTTCAATGTCAGTTTGTGTAGTATCATGTACAGTGCAGTGGAGCAATAAGAGGAAATGCTTGCGGAAGTTTAGACGCTTTGTGTAGCGCCAGCATAACAGGCAGCCAATCAACAGCCTATTTGATACAAAACCACTTTGCTTTGACTTGATTGGCTTATGGTCACAGAGAGTATATGGTGATCAACAGGGACAACGTTTGACAAGAGACAAAGACCAAAGACTTGATATAACTGAGCCACTCAAATGTTTTCGGCTCAAAAATGTACCAGCCAGTGGGGTGGGTGACCCTTACTGATTTATCTAGCAAAGACAAATTTTACCAGCATTTGCCATTTGCCGGATGTTAATTTAATAAAAAACGCTACCATCCACAATCCTTAGGACTCTGCGTTCAAAGTCCTAAGATGATATAGTACCAATTTATTTAAGTCGCTGTAATGTATTTATCAGGGAAACACATTGATACTTGAATTGCAATGGTGATAATACATTCTAGGTAGCCTAATAATCACCTTGTGTCACAGACATTCAACAACTTGTGTGGCCATGTGGGCTAAATGAGCTGCTCCTTCTGGCTATCTGAGTCTATAGTTCAATGGACTAACTACGGAACAATAAGACTTTTTTTTTTTTAAATGTATGTGTCCAGCAAACTAAGGTGTATCAGAAACCAATATAGGCATATATATAACGCATATACACACACACACACACACACACATTGTATACACACTCGTAAAGTGGATTACATAAGAGTAATAAATTCATATATTTTAAAGCAAATATCCGCAGGGAGTGTAACCGCTCCAGTTTCATTTCATTACCTCAATATGAATCTGATGGGTTTTTAATGGCCGGTAGAGAATTCAACAGAGTCCCAAATCAACTACCTTCTATCACCTGCAGGGTTTTTTCGTGACTCCAGTTACAAATAAGGAAGGAGACATCAACAGGAACCCTTTTTTCTTTTCTTTTTTTTTTTAACATCAGACAGTTTTATGTCTGTTGCACTCCAACAAACAGCAAACCAGATGAAGCCAGGACTTGGTGTCTAACCCAATGCACGAGGTAGACTTTTCTTGAGACATTCCTTCATGTAGACCTTGTACATGCATATTTGTGTCCCATTTCTGTCCAGATTTTTCCCTTTAGATATTTTCCTCAAACAAGATGACAAACCGCCATTAGCACAATTTTCTTTATCAGATGTTCACTCCCTATAAAAGACTAATCAATCTATAATGCTTGGGAAACGCACACCTAAAAGCATGAATTTGTTGCCTGTTTTTGGATACTATTAACAGTTTACATCACTATTAGAAGCTATATGAAACTCAGTAAACAATGTTTTAATAACTGTCAGAACCCAAGGTTGAACAATTAAAACATATTACAGCAAAGCAATGTCAAATAATGTCAAGTTATCCTCAAAAATCCCAAATATAAGTAAAACTTAAAAAGCAGTCTAAAAGCAGACCTTCCTGGCCTTCCACTGCCTAGAGGTTGTACGCGTGATTTGTTTTTTTGGAGTTGAAGGCTAGCAAAGGCTGGGTAGAGGGAGGAAAAAAAGGAAGGAAAATAGGAGGGGGAGAGGGGGGTGGACGGAACCAGGAGCTTCCATGTGAATCAGGCGCATGGTGATTATTCTTACCCATGCGCAGCTGAGGGAAACCGGTCTCATGGCTACAAAAAAGCCAGTCCTGATTGTCACACTACAACATAAATAAATAAAAAGAGCACATTAGGATGCAAAATAAGGGTAACCAATGTAACCTGGGTTCCTTGAAAAGCTAGAAATAAAATGCTCTCTTGTTAAATGTACAAGTGAAATGTATGCTTGCAGCTGCTCCAAATATTTCTGCTCTCTGATAACTTACTCAACATATTTTGAAGGCACTACAGTTTTACTCAATCCGCATAAGCTTTAGCTAGCAGCGCACAGTCAGAATTGAAGTCCACAGCCTGACAGAGCACCAACACCCATCCCCCACACGAGCAGTCTGTGCCACAGTCTAGAGTTTTACAGCCAGGCATGGACTAAACCATTGCAGCAGAAGGGTGCCCTCACCAACAAGGGAGGCAGCTAGCAAGGTGAAGGACAAATTCAACACTATCTAAACTATTGCAGCACTAAAATGGTAGTTAAAAAACACATTAGCTCATCTAGAGTAGGAAAAACTTGTTAATTGATTTCAGTTCTCCCTTAAGGCACAGAATTTCACCCCTAGCCCTGAAAGAACAGTCCAGCCATATTATGCTTTGTGGGCGATGCTACACACTGTAGCAGTCTTTTCAAGATGAATGCATCAGTTCCTTTCTATGATATCTGGTCAAAGATAGTATTTTTCTTTCTAACAATAACTAGCCTATGTTTCAGTCTAAACATGGCAGATTTCACAGGACTTTGTTATATGAATATAATAGGGGTCATATTCTTATTTAAGTTTAAATCCAATGCTATAACTGTGTTGTGTTATCTTAAAACACACAGCAGACCATGAACAATGAGAAAATAAGAGACCTGAGAAAAAGCCAATTTCTTTGACAAATTAGCATTCACAAACAAACATTTCCATGAGCTTAATGATTTAGGTTAGTCAACAAGCTAGCCTACTTGACATTTTCCCCATCCCCCACTCCCTTCTCTTTGAGGGATTGCTTGCTGCAAACTCAAAATGGCCACCACTGCTGCTGTATGCAGTAGCACACGACAGCAGAAAGAATCCCTCCCATTAGAGACACGGCTGAAACTCCGCCTCCTTATGACTGACTGTATCTTGCTACTTTATCTAGTCAAAAATATGCGGATATGTGCTGCTTTACCCCCTCATTCTTTTGCTCGAGGACTTTGAGTTCTTCTCTGCAAGGGGCACTAGTCTCAGTTGAGCAACACAATTTTTGCACCTTGAGGAAAGCCTATATAAGCTGCAATACTTTTGTGCAATTTTAACATTACATCATATTATAATAGTCAAAAAACAAACACCAATTAATCTTGCTTTCAGTGCCTTGGATTTTTCTTTTATCATACAGTTTTCAATGCCCCTCTCCCCATCATTAATTGTCTTGTAGGTCTGTAATTTTCTACATTTTAAAATGTTCAGATACAGGATATAATAACCATAACAACAACAATAATAATAATAATAATAATCTGTATATATGAATACAGGATTATTTATATATAAGTAATATTTTAATAGAAAACATTTCTTCATTGGATTTTTTTTACAGCAATGATTCATCATTTCATATCTATGCTAATTTCGTCATACTAGCTAATACTGGTATTCAGAGCATTTCTAGGTCATTGCTTTTAACATGTCTTCCAGTGTTTTGTCAGCATTCACACCTCAGAGTGTTTTAAGTGCCCACTTAAGTAAAATCAAATGTTGTACCAGATGAGGATCATTGTGCCTTATATTTGTACACTAGTAAAGTTGTCTTCGCTAAATCTCTTCACAACATGTCCATCAAAACACATAAGAGGTATTCTGTCACTGCTGGCTGTGTCCAATCACCAAATTCAGGTGCCCTCATTCGGTTTCCTTTCAAGTAAATCTGTTATCTCTGTTAAACCGTGTTCTTGAGGGTATAGCCAGTTACACTATTGCCTATTGCCATATTAGCTAATATAACATCAATAATTCCTCTCACTGTCTTTTGCCACAACGGTTATGCAAGCTGACATTTAATGACAATCACGCTCAAGTGTCTCAAGTGGCTTGCCAATGTAGCTTTGCAGGTTAAGTCTAAGGTCAGAAAATTTTGCCCGATGAGGGCAAACGACTGGTCTAAAGCACTAAAGGACTGGTCTGCTTGCCATCCTGTTGGGAAGCTGTTCACGCTACACGACAGGGCAATGGACCGTATCACACATGAAGACTGAATCATGATTCTGTCATTTATAAACATTTCACATAACATTTCATTGTACCAAGAGTGGAGCAAGTGGCGTTGGGAATCTTAGTGATGTAAACCATCTACATGAGAGGGAGTTGTAGTTAAAAGTGACTTCTCTTCTGGCTCATTCTCTTTTTCTTCCCCCTTATGCCACATTTCTATTGGCTGTAGCCAGGATCGCTCTTAGACTTCAGTCTTGGATCGCTTCACACTACACAAGCCCAACCAGACTTGGTGTGAGAAAAATCAAACATGTTTGAAAAAAATCAAGTCGGGCCAAAGCTCATCAGCCCTGTCAACCATCTAGTGTGACCTAGGCTTTAGTTGTTTTTATCACCACTATCCTTCACCAATGTCCATACCCTCAAGGGGACACATCACTCTGCCCCACTGCCCCTGCCACACACACGACTTATATGAATTTGAGTGACACTACTGCTTAGCTTTGCTGAGGGTAAAGGAGTAATAGTTGATGAAGCTTATCAAATCTTATGTATATATGTGAAAAGTCATAAAAAGTTACTTGTTCTAGACAGGATCACATCTACAGCAAGTTGTACTACAAGTCTTCTTAGGGTTCTCTTCACACTTCATTGTTGAGTTTAATACGGTTTTGCCATGTGCCCTCTCCCCTGGGGTTCCTCAGGGCTCAGTCCTGGGTCCGCTCCTCTTCTCTCTCTGCATTATGTCTCTGCGATGTTTTTTTTTTAATATATTGCCTTAACGGATGGTACTAAATTCCACAAAATAAAAGATTATTTCTTCTAATACACAGATGGAGACACGCATCTCCAGTTGGATGTCTGTCTACCACCTCAAGTTATATCTTGAGAGCAACTGAGTTGCTCTTCTTCCCAGACAAATTCTGCCTTCTGCAAGAACTGTGGCGTTATCACCAATGATAAACACCACAGTGACCCCTGCTCAGACCACCGGGAATCTCAGGGTAATCGTTGACAACCAGCTGTTGTGTGCTTTACATCATCCACCGAATCAGGCCTTCCTCGCCAGGGATTCTGTCCAACTCCTTGTCTGAGCTCTAGTCATCTCCACTCTGGACTAGTGCAACTCATTCCTGGCTAGGTTCCAGAGTACTCCCTGCCCTGCCCCTACAGCTCATCCACAATGCTACAGCCCACTTTGTCCTCAACCTGCTAGCATACAAACTGCATAACCCTAAGCCCATTTTGATCTTCTGGCCCAATGCTCTGCAACCACTAGGCAGCTAGCGCTCCCTTGCCTGCAGTGAGCTGGCCAACTCTCTACCCAGCCTCAACTCTTCCCACTGAAGAGTTGGAGCGAATCTCAAATAAACTACCTTCTACCACCTGCGGGTGTTTTTTCCTTTTTTGTGTATAGTCCATGTCTGTAGCAAATTTGTGTTGAATGCAGGGCTAAAATCCATAAATAGGATCCTAGCGTAGGAGCCAGAGGGGTTCTGTTGTTCCAGGACATAGCCCCACAGGGATGTGCGCTCTCCCCTCTCGTCTGCTCCCTGTACACAAATCACTGCAACTCCAGGGAGCCTTTGGTCAAGCTGCGAGTTTGCGGACAGCACCATTTAAGTTGGCCTAATGGAAAAGAATGACAGGCCCATCAAAAACAAAGCGGTGGCCAGACTTGCCTTTCGGTGTGTCAACTATATCCTTGAGCTTCACACTCTCAAGAGTGGAGATGAGGACTGACTTCCACAAGAACCCATAGGCCCATCTTCCCCCAGTAATAAATCATGCTACTGTGAACACAGCGGAAATGTACAAATTCTTAGGGATCATCAGCTGCAACACTCAAATTGGTCATCTCCAATCTAATCTAGAAAACAAGTCTGTTCTTCCTGTGTCAACGCAGCTCAACGTGTCACAACCACTCCTGGTCGAATTCAACAGATTCTACATTGAAAGTATCATCACAGCATCCATTACACCCTGGTACTGCTCTGCCTCCTTCCACTCAATGGCAAGACTGCAGTGCGTCATTTGAACAACAGAGTTGTCCACAGCAAGCTGCCCTCCAAAGACTTACACAATGCCAGAGCAAGTTTCCCTAAGACCCCACACCACCCCACACATCTAAGCATACTACCACATGCACATACATACACATGCACGCACGCTATGTGGCACGCACATGTGCCACCATGCTAATATGCACACAGACACTGATACAAGTTATTCAGGCTATCAACCTAGTTGTATTTTGCATATCTGTCATTTATGGATCTTTCTCCATATCTCAATCTGGCTGTATTTGACACAACTGTGACTTTATTGCACCGGTGGACTATTGTCACTTTGTATTACCGCTGCCTCACGGCATTCTCAAGTTGACATGTCATATGGGAGTGGATGAACTACTTCCTGGTTTTCCCCAAAACAAGCTCTCTCAGATAAAAAGCTCTTTGTGTTGAAAATATTTGTATTCTTGTTGCCCATCTATTCTTAAATCAAGACAAGAGTAAATAAAAATGATCATTGTATGTGGACAGCAATGTTTTGGGAGCATGTTTCTTTTCTAATAAAATAATGTTTTTTTAATCACACCAATATTTTCATCAGATTTAAATTCAGCAATACATATGCTATAATTTAAACTGTAAGTAATTTTAGCATTGATAAAATAGAACTTATTGATTTGTAATACATTGACAACTGTGCTTTTATTACACATTCCAAGTTCCACATGAGATTTTAAAGATTTTACAATAAAAATAATTACAGCCCTGAGAGAGCTGTCATTACAGGAAGACACAGAAATTAAATGTGAGTATGTAAGGGTAGTAAGGCTGTATGTGTGCGTGGGGTATGTACTACATGTCGACGTAGTGTAAACATATAGGCCATGTATGACGATTGCTTTGAACAAAACCGTCTCTTTAACATTAATCTTTACTTAATCTTTAATTACTATACCACAGATCTGTCTCTTACCTACGATTTAGCTTGATTCCACTGTGGCTTACGAGTAACATCTTTTGGTGGTTCGTCTAAATAGTTAAAATAAGATTGAAAGGACAAGTCGACAAAAAATGTCTTACAATATCAATGTTTTCATTTGTTTTTAAACAGCATAATAACATGACATGATTGAATGGTAAATATGCTGTATGTATTGATGCATGTAGCCTTTTATTTTAAATATATGCAACAGCATACAAAAACATGTATTTAAGAATTGAAAATATCAAACCTTAAAATGTAATTTCCATCATTTAATAAAATCAATCCCAAAATAGGACCCTCATTAACTAGATACAACCAAAAATAGGCAACTAAGTTTTTTATTAGCATGACTAATGTGTGAAATGCAAAATAGTTCATAACAGACTACGCTTTCTCATGATCAGTATGTCCTGATAATAATGCTGACTAACAAACAGGCTAGTTCGAGACTGAACCGAGATCATATTTCTTTACCCTCTCATTTTCAGCCAGAAGGAAAGGAACTGCTTTCATCTGGCTGAAACTGGTTCTTGTGGGTCGATCGCAATTGGTTGAAAAAGAATCAAACAAAACAAAGAGAATTCTTGGGAATGTTGCTCAGTTTTCCTAAGTTTCAGATATCAGTTATGACTGGCTTCTTACTCTGGAGCAGTGGGCCAGAAATAGTCTTGCACATTTGGGTATTTACTGATGATAAGCTATAAATCTCCCTCAAAGTGTTAATGGCTATGAACCAATGTGGAATAAACTATGAAGGAGTGAACAGTATATATTACATGTATTACTGTGAATGGATTCATTATTTATGCAAACATTGAAATATTTAATCTTTAGAATCAGGCTGTAATTTTTTGGGGCTATTCTACTTTTTAAGCTATCAACCAGTCCCACGTGGTCAACCAGAGGGGACTTTGACATACTCCCACGTCAATGTCCACTTGACCATCTGAGGTTTATTTGAGTTCTTAATATTTAGAAGGGAGGGAGTGGTATTTGTTAGACCTATTTCATCACATTATCTACTACATTTAACATTTATAATATTGGAGGAATTCTGGCATCAGAAATGTGAAATATTTTGCCTGCATGATGCTAAGATCAGGCTATATTTAAATACTATGCAATAAAACTAGACTTGCCTGCATATGAGAAGAAGGTGGTCTTATAAAATGGATGATACTAAGTTATGCCTACCTCCACACATTGGAAAGCAGTAGGCTACATAGATCATTGTCAACCTAAAATATGCAGCCACCATGATGAAGCCAGAGGGGGTATATACACACAAGTACATGCCACTCACATAGGCCTACTCATCTTGGAAACGTATACATAATATAACAAGACAGGAATTTTCCCAGGTAACATATGTAAATGGTAAATGGCTGCATTTATATAGCGCTTTTATCCAAAGCGCTTTACAATATATGCCTCTCATTCACCCACTCACACACACCAATGGCAGCAAGCTACCATGCATGGTGCTGGCCTGACCATCAGGAGCAATTTGGGGTTCAGTATCTTGCTCAAGGACACTCCGACATGTGGAGCTGGGGATCGAACCGCCAACCTTGTGATCAGTGGACAACCTGCTCTACCACTGAGCCACAGCTGCCCTATGTTCATGCTTCACTATACTTATTTTTGGTACCAGAACACAAAAATCTAACATAACATTCTAAATTAGTGTGTGCATCAGACTACCATTTTATGGCGTAGAAGATATGTACTGCTGCCACATTATTGAACAGAATTTTCAGAGACGTGGCAGCATTTTATTGAATTACATTATTCAAAATGATACTTGCACACACGCCTTTATGCATACACAACACAGCAGTACAGAAACTCTTCAAGGGTTGATTAACACATAATGTTTGACACTTATGTGTTGGAAACAGTATGTAAAGTGACATAATCTCCATAGATTCCCGTACGTGACTACATGGCCCTCTTATAACTGTCTCTGATGCATATCCAATTCAGAATACTCTGTGACCAAAAGCGATTTAGCTAACCTGGGTCTGAGAGAGAGAAGTGTTAATCTGTCTCATGTGACTCAGTGCATAAAAAGTATGAAATGTACCTTTCCAATGATGCTTAATACATACATTGAAGATTCATATGGGTCCGGAACTTTAAGCTTAAGCACCGGCATGTATTACTGTTAACACACACGCAAACAATTTATGCTGGTGGCATATTTAAGGTGTGCAGGGACCTGAGGGTCATGGGCCACTATGGGCCCATCAATGATTTAAATATTGGGCAACAAACCTGAATCTGTCAGCAGTGAAGAAGGTATTTTTGCGAACCATAGAAACTCCTGTCTCTGTATGTAGGACATTTGGAGGTCTTACTTTTAAACTACAGTGGATTAGAACATCGATCTTGCTTGATTCCACAATCAGTACCCATGTGAAGTAAGCTAGCTCTGCCAATTGTTTTTGCAGTTGCATGGTCAATGAGAAGTTTTCATCAATCCGATGCATGTGACATAGAAAATCGACCCACGTAATAAATATTTGACACCTAACAACTCCCTATAGGCAGGAAAGCGTTTAAAAAAGAGTGGGTGGAGCCTTTTTTAGACTGCTTCTTCTTCAGCATAAGAAAAAACAGGTATCAAATTGCCACTGCACCATGTGAGCACAGCCACTGGATGAGGTGGGGGAGGGGAAACTAGAAACAGGGCTGTACCATTTCCCCAATCTATGAGGTCAAATTGGACACAGGTTTACTTCTACGATTCTATTTGGTGTTGACCAAATAGAATCCAAATTAATTAAATGTCATGAACATAGTGCAACTGTGCAGACGGCCAGAAATCCCAATCCAAGTGTGACTGGTTTACACAGCAGACACTCAATAGGTTACTAAACTGTATATACCCTAAATTAAAAAAGATGTAAGAATTCCCCAGGTCTAGAAAGCAACCAGAATGGACCAACAGAAAATAAACTGCTCAACTTGAATATTACCGTTGACATTAAGCCACACCCACATCCTAGGTCTGTGGTGGTGTATGGAAAATTACTGGACTGTACCACTGTAGGCCAAGAGGGGGGATAACAGTACAATGTGTTGAACACTGCTATTTCTTCAACTTAAAGTGAGTTGACCTTCACATATTGTATAGTTTAAAACCAAGGTGCATGAAATGTACCTTTCAATTTAGGGCTATTTTGTAGTCATTAGCATTAAAATTAAACAACTAATTAAAAGTAAATGGACAAGTCCAAATTAAAGACTAAACTTTAAAGAGGGTGATAATCAAAGTGACAAAGTTAATTTATTCTTTCCCATATCTCAGAGTACACAAACCCAAACGTCAAATGTCAAAACCAGTCCTCTCTTTTGCCGCTCCACCAGACAGTCACCCCTGCAATATACTTGAGGTGCTACTTGTTTTAGCACCAACACATCATAGCTGTTTCATTGACAGGGTAGGACTGGGGTGTTCAGCCTTAGTGACCTTTAAATACATCAAAGATGCAAATGTATTAATGCCATCAATTCAATTCTTCAATATTCACTCTGACTAAATGACATGGAAATGATTTAAGGTGATTGATTGTGTCAGTGAGGACAACTTGTCCTAGCAATTGATTCAACAGAGCATTGTGTCACTTTTACATTATTGTTCACGTGGCATGTGTGCGTGCCTGCACAAGTTCCTCAGCAAGCTTGATACTAAGAATGCACCACCTTATCAAAATGAGATATTGTGTCAAGCTTGAAGAAGCTATGTGCATAAAGTGTCTTACTGTTTTATTTGCATTTTTTTTTTTTTTTTTTAAAGGCTGGATCATTAAAAAACTTTGCAACAGCATCCTTGTCGCATTAAGGAGTACATAATGAAATTTAACATCAGGTAATGCAGGTATTTTATTAGAAAGGCAATTTAGTCAATAGCGGGACTCGCAAGAGTACTATCAGAAATTGGGGAAATCAAGTGAAATGTTAACTGTGGTGTGCTCCTTTTAGCAAAAATGTTAATTTAGGCTTTTACCATCAAGGGTCAAACTGTTTGTACAGTTATTCCACTTAAAAAAAGACAGTTACACATTATTTTTTATGCTAGCAACTAGATGACTGCTAGCTACTTCCCAAGTCACCTGTCAAACCATCAAAGAAAAAAACAATTTTTCTGTAATTCATGACCAGCTGTATATACATATTTACATAAACTAGATTCAAGTGGCAGTTTATCTACTTGCCTTAAGTTAAATATCAAATTACAGCTATTTGGCTAACATGCTAGCTGTGCAACTAGAATACTCACCGACTCTTGCCTAAACACGCAACGTTCCCGCGATTTTCTGGGCTGCTGCAAACCAACTCGTCTTCCCGCTCTCGCACTCTTCCGGACCTCGTCTACGAAAGTTACAGTCGCGATAATAACATTACGTTCGGGCACTGATAGCCTAGTCCGCAAATTTACCGGTAAGACTAGTGAGCTGCGCTCACTAACAAAACCTGCCTCAGCGTGCATTCACAGACTATCCGGGCTGTTCTCTCAGTAGTAGACTCCTCCTCTTTTGGTGCTCCAAAAAAACCTTCCAGACGTCAGTCGGCGGCGGTAAGAGGGGGAGGGGGTCGGTAAAAGCGAGAGAGAGACGCCGAGCGGCTGTGTAGACCAACCGTCAAGAATAACAGTGAAAACTAGCTCTCTTCGGTTTACTTTTATAGTCTCTCGACCGGTGGGGGTGCTGCAGCCACTAAACTGACTAAGTTTAAAGCCGACAAGGTACGTATTATCAGTTACAGGACGTGATAGATCGGTTTGTATGGGTGTATGGGTGGGGGTCCAGCACGAGTCACAGGGAAGGTATTAGAGTCCTTGAGCGGTTGGAACACCCTCACAGACGTGCCGGCGGAGCAAGGGACAACTGGGAGCAGAAGAGCATTAGCATTGAAAGGGATGGGTGTGATTTGTCTCGGAGAAACGAGGGCTGGGGGAGGGGATTATTCGGTGGGAGGAGTCATGAAGAACAGTCTGAAGCATAGTCCTGAAACTGGTGTGAAAATACAGACAGAATCTTGGTGTCATGTATGCATCTGAGCAATGCAGGAAAACAGGCTTTAAAATACACACTTGTGTGACATTTGAGAGATTTCCCCACATTGTTTTATGATTGTGACTAAAGGGAACACTCATTAGACAAGAAAATTACACAACCCAAGATTAAAGGGAGAATACTAGACTTGTGTTGTAAACTGAGAAGTTTATTTTCTAGTCTGGGTTACAACTAGAAGATTTGCTCACTGTGATTCAGTATGATGGTATGGATGAGATCAATACATAACATGTTCTTTATTCATAGCTGCCAAATATTGTGGCATTCCCATATTCTTATATTAATAATCAATAACACATTTTTTTGGAGTTTGTAACCATTCTCTAAGAACATCTCACATTATATAAGGGCAGCCATTTTGTTGATTCACTTGGCTGTAGAAAATCTGCAGTTCCCCAAACGATCAGTAGAGGGCGAGTTATAGTAATATCCTGAACTGAAACATTAAAATGTCCTTCTTGTACTGGAACAGGATAAGCCTTTGCATCCACTGCAGTCAGTGTCATGGCTTTAAAATCTCCTTGAAGGTTGGATTTTGAAACTTCAAAATCCGTGTGTTCATAAGAATGAAACTGAGAGAAACCAAACTAACATCAGCAGTAATCGTTAGGACAAGGAAGCACAGTGCCATGTTTCAGTAGAGGGAGGTGATAGCTATCTTTTCTTCTCTCTCTTTCTCTCTCACACACATCAAGGTCTACTATGCTTACAAGGCTCTCAAATTAAGCAACTATGCTAAATTATTTATTTTATGTACTTGCGCAAATAAATAAGTGTCCACTTTCCATACTAACATGAAAGTAAAAAATGAATGGTATTAATGGGTTTTAACATCTGACAAGCCAGAGCTTTTATCTGCAATGTTTCAAGAACATTCTAACGGATCACAGACTCTATGATGCAGTGAACTTAAGCAAGGAGTACAGTTATTAGATAGATAGAGAGATACTTTATTGATCTCATGGTTGGATTATTAAGAATATTTCATATTCATAATACATAAGCACATTGCAGTCTACACATTGAATATCTGGAGTGGTCGGAGTGCCATAGCGCTCCTGGAGCAGATGAGCTAAGTGCCTTGTTAAAGACATGCCTACTTGCAGCGGTGGATCTTGGTACTAACTTCAAAGCCCAGTGTTGCCATAAGGGTAGATTTGGATTTCATCAGTCAGGGAGTCATCTTGAACCATGCGGAGTAAGTGTTTGAAGATGGATAACAAACTTCACTACATCACTCAAGCTGTAACTTGGTAAGGTTTCAGTGACTGGGAAAACAAATCAATAAGGCACAACTCTTATTGTGTCCACATGTAGACTTGCTTCACATTCAAGCTTCAACTGTTGTCACTCAAGAATGTCTTAAAACAGCTTTGACGACTTCAAAATGAAGAAACGGAAAAATGGAAAAATCAAGGTCACTACCTTTCATATCAACAGCACATGTTGGATTTCAGAGGGCATGTGTTGGTGCTCTGTTTAGTCTCCCCAAGGAAAACACACAAAATGCCCTTTCCCCATGAAGTACTGTCAGGATGGTGGAGTCCACAAAATCCAAGGCTGTGTTCCTGCAGCACAGACAGCACAATCTCACAAGGTTCTGCATGCAGCACAGCAGAGGGAGAGATGAGCAAACCCTTGCTACTACACACAAAATTACTAGTGACGTTGACCCTGCTAGCTAACAACCTCACTGAATGTAGGCAGTGTGGTTAGGGTCTTTTGGACAAATATAGCACAGCCCCCCAATAAAACCTCTGTGTGTGTGCATTGAGTGTATTGTTTGTCTTTCGATGAGTGCTATGATTTATTTTCATTCAGCTTTGTTTAGTAATGCCCATGGAGTGTTGGAGAAAGTATAATTGCACAATCGTTGAATTTGAAAAGTGCAACACATATTCTGGATTTTCTACATAGGAAATTGTGGAGACTGGAAAATGTAGGTTGGATTTAAGTGTAAATGCTGCTCTCCGATAACATTCAGACTTGTACAGCCCTGCCCCTAGGGGAAAGTGCTACAATATACATCAGCAGGAATCTGCTTTTTTTTTTTAAATCAACAAGCAAAATGCCTAGAAAATAGTTTTTCATTTCAGCTTTAAAAAAAAAAAAGCATTGAAAAACCCTTAAGGTTTGGTACTTGAGTTGGGCCAGTACACACTGGTAGGCTGTCCAATCTGCACTCCTTATTCTAGCCAAGACTTGTGTAGGTTTTATCAATGTTGCTGCAATTCCTGCTGGTCGCCAGTAGAGGTTACTAAAGGTCATAGATTACTTAGTCACAATGAAATTACCTTTTCACCTTGTTAGCTAATTTAAATAAAGAGAGTCAATAAAGAGCTATTTAACAATACATGCCCAAAAAATACTCAATTATACTAATAATACAAAAAATTTCTTGTATCAAAATCCCATTAAATTTACTTCCAGCAAAACAGTGGAACTATAGTGGTATCACCTCTGATCAAATAAAACTGCCTTTCTCCCTAAGGGATATCTTATTGGTTTACACTTTTGAATGATCTCTCCCTGTGTTATGTCCCACCCAAACATTCTATTTCAATGTGGAAATACATCAAGTTACAGATGCAAAATGATGTCAAAATGCTGTTTCAGTGTGACTAATAATTCTGTGCGGTTAACAGCTCTTCAGTTCTCCATATAACCATTGCTGTTCTCATTTAGGTTCTTTGTTGTCAGGCCTAAAGCTGATTAGTCTGCTGTAAGTGTAATGCAGACTAAGTACGCAGCAGAGGAATAGCCTACAGCCTGATGGTACCTTTTGTGAAAAGTAGTGAACTCTAAACTTTGGAATTTGTAATATCTTTGCCTCAGAAACAACAAGGATAAGTCAGTTCTCAGGCACAGTTCAAGGTTGTACACAATACCAATGAAAAGCATCCCAAATCCTTACTCACACATGGGCACAACTGCTGATATACATTTCTGGCACCATTTTAATTTAATTTTTTGTATTGTTTAACTCACCTAGGTTCTCCCTGCAGACGGCACCTCATTTATTTGATGTGAAACCTTTGCTAGCCAATTGACTAAATAGATTTTTTTTAATTCTAGTTTGCTGTTTTTCTTCACTGCAAGCTTGCAGCTAGCTGTACCGTTCTTTACAAAGAGAAATGCTAACAATGCTACTACACCAACGAAAGAATGACACACTTTATAATTTGTTCTCGCAGTGTTTTAATACAAATAATAACAATAATAACTTTAATTTTTAGAGTGCCTTTCAAGGTACCCAAGGCACTTAACAGAGAAGAGAGAGTAGAACAGTAGAAGAACTAGATAAGGTGAAAAACAAAACAAAAAAACAACAACTAGGCTAACAAGTAGGAAGACAATACGCCAAATAAAGGACAAAAAGGCAAAAAAGCAGAGGGCCACAATTCAGCAGCTGGGTCCAAAGGCCTGGCTGAAGAAGAAGGTCTTCAGCTGCTGTTTAAAAACTTCAATGGACCCAGCATTGCGAATCTCCACAGGGAGTTCAGAGGGTGGGGGCAGTCACTCTGAAGGCTCTGTCCCTGAGAGTCCGCAACCTGGTGTGGGGGGTGATGAGTAGTCCTGTGTCGGAGGAACGGAGATTTCGGGGAGGGGTGTAAGTAGAGAGAAGGTACAATAGGTACTGGGAGTAAGGGCATGAAGGGACTTGTAGGTGAGGAGCAGGATTTTAAAGGTGATGTGGTACTTGACTGGGAGCCAGTGGAGGTGGATGAGGGTGTGGGTGATGTGTTGCCAGGCTTTGGTGCGGGTGAGAACCCTGGCGGAGTAAAAGACAACAATTCAAGCCCGCACAGGCTCTTCGTCAGGCAAGTAGTATCACCAAAAC
>CABFOQ010023745.1:0-14741 GCA_900660455.1 Gephyroberyx darwinii
AAAGTCCTGTGAGGTAAGAGAGAGAAAGACAGTACACATGCATATGTGTGTGTGTGTGTGTGTGTGTGTGTGTGTGTGTGTGTGTGTGTGTGTGTGTGTGTGTGTGTGTGTGTGTGTGTGTGTGTGTGTGTGAGTGTGTGTGTGTTTGTCATGACTGAGTGTGCTTGTGTGCGCATGTGTGTATGCATACATGCGTGTTTGTGTGTGTCATGAATAAGCATGCTTGTCAACATGTCAATGTGTGTGTGTGTGTGTGTTTGTGTGTGTATATATGTAGTTTGAGTGAGCATGCTGGCGTACAATTGTATAATACATCTGCATGTAGATGTACAAACATGTTAGTTTTTGAAAGTGTGTTTAAGAGTGTGTGTGTGTGTGTGTGTGTGCACGCATGTGTGTGTGGCCCTAAATGATTATTTTTAGAGCCAGTCTCTGTGGTTTTTGGATAGACCGGTTTTTCATCACAATAGCTGAAGCATAAAGCAAGTTAGTGACTGTATGACTGGCTGGCTAGGAACACAGGGTCATTTTGAGCTATTAGCTAAAGCCTATGTTTACTTTTTGTTGATCTGCGGACATGTGCACGTGCACACACACACACGCACACTCATGCACAGCTTATTAGACCAAATCTCCAGGGCCGTCTTTAAAGAGTCAGTGTAAGTTTACCAAAGGAAACACTGTTACCTCTACAGTGTGTGTGATTGTGCCTGTATGGGTGTTTATGTATATAACATATGATTTCCTATGTGCGTCAACCGTAATAATAGTTCCCCTCTCCTTACCTCTACCCTCTTTCTCTCTCCATCCATCAGAAGCAGACAGAGTGTGTGACCAGTAGGGAGTTTCTAGCTTCTCTGAGGTCCTCACGTCAGGGTGACTGCCCCCCGCCCCAGCGAGCCACCGGATTCGCTGCAGCCTGCGTGGAGAGCTGTTCGTCGGATCAGCATTGCCCCGCCCCCAGGAAGTGCTGCCCCAATGGCTGTGGACACACTTGTCAAGCCCCGGCCAATCTCTATAAAGGTACAAGCATTTCTCTGCTAACTGGTTGGGGCTTGTGTCTGTCATCATGTGGGCTTCAACACGTGCTGCATTTATGGGTAAACTTTCAAGTGAGAATATGTTGTAAGAATGAATGGTTACTAACTCACTCAACAAACATTTATAACGAATATAGCATAGGTTTATATCCAGTTCTTACACACAAATCTGATAAGTACACCTGAGGATGATGATTTATGATGATGATGATGATGATGATGATGATGATGATGATGATGATGGCATTGAAGGCATCCTATTTGTTCAGCAGTCTAAGGCTTGTCCATAAACCATCTATTCATAACGGCATAGGTTGCTGGGGCATGTCCTTCCATCTTCATTGCAGCTCTCCACTGGTTACTATCTCATAAAGCAGAAATCGTATAAAATAGTCTTTTGAAAAAATGATGACGCTGCTGTTCTGCCACTGCAGGCGTTCCTCTAAAGCCCCGCAGAGAGATGAGCTTCCTGGAGGACTCAGAAGGCCGTGTGAAGGTGGTGTGGGTGTCAAAGTTCAACGTCAGCGTGGAGCCAGTCGTATACATGCTCCAGTCCCGCTGGAACGTAGGGATACACCCCAGCGAAGACCACGCCTCCCCATGGACCACTGTTGCCATGGTAACTAACCAGCGATCCATCATCCTTCATCCAAGGTCTTTCTTTTGAGGTTTTGAAGGTTGAGGACATTGAAATTAACAGGTTTTCAAAGAAATCACTCATTAACTCAATAGACTGACATGAGGCTGTACAGTGATTGTCATAGTTGTTTATATGTTTAGTTATTTGTTTGTTTAGTCCGTCCGCCTCTCACCCTTAAAGACATATCATCCTTGTAATGTCACCTTCTCTACATGATTGAGTAATATTAGCTCAGGAGATGGTGAAGGGCTTATGGATTTGCAGTAGGGGAGCTGGTAGCTAGAGCAAATCATGTAACAACACAGCACAAGGTGGATTTTATTTAACAAGCTGCTTTAAGATAATAGAATCACTTCAACGTAAAATTGGTGGCCTATCCCTTTAATGATGGAACAATGTCACAATGTCCACAGCTTCTCTTTACCTCAAAACGCTCAAATCGCCTCAAGTGATGAAACTTCTCACTGTCTCAGTTAAGGAGATGGACGTTAGACTCTGTTTCCACCTCATCAGTCTGCTGCCTAGCTGTCTAAACCTCTCCACCCTCACCAGTCTACCATTCTGCCAGGGTAAACTGTGTGTGTGTGTGTGTGTGTGTGTGTGTGTGTGTGTGTGTGTGTGTGTGCGTGTGTGTAAGTACTGTATGTGTCTGTGTGCCTGTGTGAGGTTAGGTAAATAAGCAGAGCTTAAAAAGGGACCACAGACAGCCACAGTCGTTCCACCGGCTGACTCTGAATGACTGAACACTCATTATGGACTTAAATAGATGGCAGCTCGTGTGTGTGTATGCATGTGGTTGTGTTTGTGTGTGTGCGTGCGTGCGTGTGTGTGCGTGTGGGTTGAGTAGATTTTAAGCAGTGATTATCTTTGCACCGTCAGGGAGACAATACATGTCATTCGTCAGCACTTTCAAGTATCAAGTGCTTCCAAGAGAAAATCAACCAAACTTCAGCAGTATATTAACATGATCTTCTACCCACTGAGGTAGACTGGACTATGAAAGGTATTGAACTGTGGTTCTGAAAATGGGTTCCCGGACCTCGGGGCTTCTTGAGGAGATCCTCAGGAGTAGTTTAATTTCACTATTATTTCAAAAAGTTTACAATCAATATCTCTGAACTATATTGGATTCAGTCTGTAGAAGTGTTATAGTATATAGTATATAGTGTTATATAGTGTTATCTTCTTCTTCCTTGATCCACCTTCCTGTCATTGTTATTTGTGTTGTTGCTTGTGTCTCTAGACCCTTTCAGAGCATGTTGTTCTGTCGGAGCTGAGACCCCAGCGCTGGTACCAGTTCAGAGTAGCAGCCATCAACAGCCAGGGCAGCAGAGGGTTTACCACACCCAGTAAACACTACATCTCCAGTAAAGGTAACACCCCCCAAACACACACACATACACACACATTTATTAAAATGTATTTATTTATTTATTTGGTTTATACCATCAAATGCCAATCAGAATGTAAAATTTAGTTCATTCATTCATTCATACACACCAAGTCCCAGGTTTTTCTATGCTTACCTAACACATTATTCTCAACATACGGTAAGAAACTCACATGCTTACACACGACACACACAACATAGTATGCACACATGCGTAAACTCTGCTCCTCTTTCTTTCGCACACAACTGTTACCAGTGTTCAGCAGACGGTAATGATTTCTCCTGCATGTTTTCTTAACCTGTCTGTGAATTTGGACATTCTGTCATCAAACACTGAGCATCACAGTGATTCTTGGGTGCCATTTGTGTCATTTTAAACTGAGGAGAGATGTTTATACGTCTCTGAGGAAAAGCAAAACTCAGAAACTCAGGAACGTTTTACTTCCTCTCTCTCTCTCTCTCTCTTTCTCTCTCCCTCTCTCTCTCCCACTCAGTTGAGTTGATGGATAATGTACACGCAGCAGGAAAACTATCAGACAGTCCATAAAACACCGGCAGGAGACAGAAAACACACACACACACACACACACACACACACACACACACACACACACACACTAATACAAACACTCTCATTCAGTTGGTTTAGTGCCAGAGTGGAATCCCTGGTGTGGGTGAGTGAGTGAGAGGGTGGGTCAAAGCGAGAGTAAGACACACACACACATACACACACACATACACACACACTGTAGGAGGTCCTAGCTCTAATGCTTAGCAGACTTAGGTCATATTGGTACTGTGCCAGGATTGGCTAGTGATATGAATCCCCTGCCAGGATTGGCTAGAGCGTGTCTGTATGTGAGTAATGACTTCAGGTTGGACCGAGCTTTGGAAAAAGGGTTCTTTATCAGTTGAACACTTATGCAAGATTATGGAGAGGTGTCTGAGACAGCATTTTCCACCACCATCAACAAAACACCAAATGATGGAATTTCTCATGTCTCCAATAGTTTCAGAAACTATGCATCCTATGCCATGGCACTTTGGATCTGCTCTGGCAGCTCATGGTTGCCCATCGTCTTACAAGACACTGTGTGCGTGTCTGTGTGTGTGTGTGTGTGTGTGTGTGTGGAGGAGGGGCGGTGGTAGTAAAAGGTTAAAGACATACATACTCCTACTCCTACATTCCAAATGCCATCTGACGAAAAGTCAGAGTCTTGTGTTTCTCGTGTTTCCAAGTTCATCAGTTTGATTAGTCAGGGGCTGGAGGTCAGGGGTCACGAATCAGGAAGCTGGCAGATGTCAAGATGGCTGAGGTTCTTCCACCGTGATCTGACGGTAACGAGAGAGAGATTTAGAATTTACAAATCCCTTCAGTTAATGCAGATATGAGGGCCTGCCAGCAGCCTTTCAGGGGAAAGTCTGGACCAGAAAATCCACCTCGATGTCTTCATCCCCGCCAGAGAGCATAAGCAAATCAACTGAAATCCGACTGATTGAGAGAGAAACACAGAGTGAGGAAGGCCTCCAAGAGTGTGTGTTTTGGTTCTGATCTGTAGTGTGCCAATTACCGGGGGCCCCGAGGGATACCCCACTAATACAGAAAAAAAGACACACACACACACACACACATGTGTGCACAAACAGGCCAGGTCCTCCAGCAATGCCCTAACTTTGATCTCTGGATCTGGGTCAGCACAGCTCAGCCTGAGGCCTGTGGGAGGCCTGCCATGGGAGATGTAGTTCTAATCAGATACATTTTGTAGTTTTAATGAGAGACAGAACTGGGGTTTGTGGTTTTAATGAGATACAGAGCCAGTGTTGAAAGACCAGTGACCTCAGGATTCTGTCTTAGAGGCAAACAAAGACCAGCGGTGGTCGCTTTTGGTCTGTGTTGTGGTAGCTACTGAAAAAGGAGGCCTCAGACTTCTCCAGTGTCACTCACCTTTGATGCTGTAAATCTAATTGGCTGTGTAGAGTTAAATAAGACCAAGAGGAAATTAGCCTTTTCCTCCCCAGAATTTATTCTCTATTTTGCTGTGCTGGAGCACGTTAGACGTTTATGTTTTACATTCTTACAAGTAAAAAAAAAAAAACCTTTGCTGATCGCTATTAAAAAATAAAAATTCAGTAAATTTAGTCAAGCTGGTCAATGCTGTCCCGCCCTAGATCTTCAGATGTTTCTAATGCTGCCTTACCACTTGGATAGTAAATGATAAACAACAAACCTGATATCATTTCCGTCACTAGCAGTACATTCTTCTTTGGGCAAAGCAGCATTGGAGCAGCATCTCTCTCTGTCTCTGACTCTCTGTTTCTCCATCTTTCTCTCTCTCTCCAGACCCCTCGCCTCCAGAAGCTCCCACAAGTATCAGAGCGACCAATCAGACTCTGAGCTCGGCAGGGTCACGACCAGGGTCACAGTTCACAGAAAGGTAGGTCTTCAATAGAAGAAAGAGGAAGGAAAAAGATTGATCATTGGTTTTTATGTATCCTTTTTATTCACTGCACTATGCAAGGAAGGCATTCTCAACTAGGGAACAGAATTGCAGCCAGAATGAATGGACGCTAATACGTAGAAACGTAGAAACCGGCTGATGAATGCAACTATTTTGCTGAGAGAAGTTCAGAAACATCCATAACCACTACTGACATACAAGGAAACAATTTCTGGTATTATTCTCCATTATTAAACAGCTCCTCATCCCCTGTTGCGATCCTTTTTGACCTCTCCTTGGTTTCCGGTCATAGGTCAAGAGGCGAGGGGGCCACGGTGTCGGTGCTATTGCTCTGGGAGCCCCCCAGGGATGGAGACTTGCCAGTCCACCACTACAGAGTCACCTGGACGCCCCGACACACACACACAGTGCATGAGCACACACATTCACCGCATGTACACACACATACCGTGCACAAAAACACACACACACAGCCTATACACACACGCACACTAAGCCTGGATAAAAAGGAGAGCAACAGCAGAGTGACACAGGGGGTAAGGAAATGTTACATACGCAATATATGAAAGAATATACCCAATGCCTTACAATAATCCATTGCCCTTACTCTGATTTAATAACAGGGACAATAATAAGTCATTTGATATTTTTAATAGTGAATGACATTTATTATTATCGTAATTCCATTGTTATCCTGTTTTCATGCAGTCTTTGCACACACATAAACACACATGCATAGTACATACACACACTGCTTCATTGCACATAGAAATGAGGCCCCTTGTCTACAGGCTTACACAGACGCACACAAAGACACACATGGACACACACACAAGAGATCTAGAGCTGCACCTGAGAGATTTTACTATGCCTATAAACCCACCACACACACACACACACACACACACACTGCTTGTTGTATCCTGGTAGTCATTACTGCAGTGATTTTACAGGCCTCTGCAGTGCTCTAACAGAACAGGTTCTGTAAAGAGCTACTGTTTGCAAGTGGCGTCTCAAAGTGGAATAACTGATTTAACATGCTTTCAGGAACATGTTTATGTGTAGGGTATAGCATCGCACAGAAGAAGAGCATACTGCAGCACACAACAACTTAACGGATGGTACCGAGACTAAACACTGAAAAAAGTTTGCACACTCTTTTCTTAATATATGATGTTAATTGATTATCAATACTTGAGGTTAAAGAAAGTCCTGTACTAAAACAGGATATCCAGTACAGGTTTTCTGCACATGTGGTTTTATGATGTTGCATGCTGATATGAGCAATAGCTTTACATGTATACTATATTAGGAAAAAGGAAAATACCGATGTTTTTGACACGTTGGTCCTTTTTTGTTGTGCCTTCGTTGAAGTCCACTCCTCAGATTGTAACACTTCTCCATTGAGATCTTTTTGCAGCCACTTTGTGTGGATTGAGCGCTACCATATGCGAATCTCAAAATGTGATTTTGTCCCCAAACAGACGTACCATTATCTATATGGGACATAACCATGTTAGAGTGCTATGACAACATGCAGGTCTGGCTCTACGACGTTAGAATAACATGCCGGCTTGGCCATGTAGACCGACTGACAACAGAGAGCCACGGCTTTTCTGCATTAGGATAATGTGTTTAACTCAAGTCAAAGCATCTGGAAATGTATTGACAATATGCCAGTCATTACGGTGTTTACAGCACTGGGGCATTAGTGAGCGTGTATCGGTTATCACAGTAGTAAAGCATAAGGTCTGCGTGTGTGTGTAATATTATATGAGCGATATTTGGATGTAGATGCAGAAACTGCCAATACATTGTGTAAATGTAGTGAGAAGAGTGGAGCCAAGACAATGATGGCATGTGACGCTTTGCAGTGTATCATTGTTGCTATATAACCTTGTATTCCCAAAAGGTAACGTAAGAAAAAGATTTCATATTGACACCAATGCACTTTTGAAATGATATTTAATACAGCAATAATAGTCAAGTGGGCGTTTTCTGCTGTTATTATGGGTGTGACGGTGATGTAATATGTACAAGGCGCAGTACTGTCAGCAGCAGCAAAACACCCATAATCACAGTAAACAATAGACTTATGGGTATTATGGCTTTTATATAACGGTTACCAATGCATGCGTACTGACTGAAAATTTGACTTCAAAGTAGTATACATATATAAAAAGAAATAAAGAAATATAAAACAAGGCAAACTGCTAACTAGCTCTCTCGTTACCAACAGCTTTATGGGAATTATCAGCACAGTAGCAACACATCTTGAACAGTCAGATTGCTTGGCTGAAACTACGCTTTGTATTTTGTATGAATGGGATTCTTCGGCCTTAGGCACATGGCACTTACTGCACAAATAAGCGATCATGTGAACATTCACAAAAACGAAAAACGTCAACATTGGAGTTTTCAGGTCTTAATGCAACCACAGTCATATGGTATAAGGCAGTGATGGAGATCCCAGACTTAGTCTGGTGGAGCCATTTATCTGTAGTCTGGTCCTCTGTTCTGCTTGGCTAAGATGCCTGGAATTTAAACGAGGCCCCCCTAACTAGTGTTTCCAACTTGCAGCTGCATCTCGACACACACAGAGGCAGCAGCATCACAACAGGTAGGAAGTGGAGTAACTGTTCCACGGTGTAAAGGGCTTTCATATCATAAATGACATCCACGGTTCACTACAGTCCGTTAGCACGAGCCAATACAGCAGGCTAGTGGGAATGATCATTAAACCTGATGGGACAGGAAAAATGTAAAATGAGGAAATATTCAAACAAGGAAAAACCGATGGTGAATCTGTCTTTTTGAGTCTACTTTTTTTTTTTTTTTTTTTTTTTACATACGATGTCCTTTGACATTATGCACCAAAATAGAAATCTGGACTCTCTCTCGCTCGCTCTCTCTCACACACACACACGCATGCACACACACACAACCATACAGGCCATGTGTTTTGTCTATCTTGAGGGTAATGGAAATACTTCAACCCCATTTTGTCTGCAGGTCACTGAGAAACTGCTTTTAACTCTGTCTCATTCTGTCACACACACACACACTCACACGCGCACACAGACACGCACACACACACAGGCTTGTTATCATCCAGGCATCTCTCTGTTGTGACTAGCTCCAATCCAGACAGATCTGATTCACTAAGAGCCTGTTAATGAGCTGTCAGTCAAACAGCAGACTAACAAAGAACAGCTCTGGGTTGTCAGTCAGGAGGCGGGTCCTCTTCCACTAGGCTCATGATGATGATGACGGTGAAGATAATGGTGATGGTGATGCTTGTAATTGTGATGATGCTGATTATGATGATGACAATGAAGATGATGATAATGATTGTATAGATGATTGGGATAATAATGATGACGGTGATGATTGTGGTAGTAGCCATGGTGACAGTGGTGATGAAGACGTTTTTCATCTAGATCCTCTACATAGGGCTTTGGATAAGCAGTCAGTTCTGTAAACCAGGTTCTTATTTTATCCTGTGTCTGTAGGCGCAGTGTGAGCTTTGGCTACAGGGTCTGCTGCCTGCTACTTCCTACTTCCTGTCTGTCCAGACGGTGGCCTACTGGGGTCAGAAGAGACTGAAGAGTCCAAGAGCCCAAATTGTTTTCACTACTATCACTGATACAGGTATTATTGATCTTCTTCAGTGCTGTTACTGGTATCGTTAAACTCACCTGGATTAAGGTAGATTCATTCATGCTGTGACATAACTACTATTTCAGAGTTACTACATCTATGTGGCAGAGTTGGTTTTCAAAAGGTTTTGTACAGTCACATGCTGAACAAACAGCAAGAGCCACAACTAAAGGAAAGAAGTGCTCAGTGGATTCAGGCCCCTACCCCGAGCAGTGTAAAGTACATTTAACCAGGCAGCCTCCTAATGACTCTTCACGCAACAGAGGACCCCGACACCCCGAGCACAAAGCAACTACAGTGTGCATTTTTCATTAACTAACTGCCTTACCGTTAGCAAACACTGTATGCACAAACTCTGCAGCACACATTTGTTAGCAGAGCCATAAATTATTCAGGTATTGATTTTCCTGGTAGTCCAGCGCTGCTTTATTTGCTGCCTGTCAGCATATTCTGTCTACCTGCAGCTGCACTGTTAAAACACACACACGTGCATGCACATACTCATACACACACACACAGTGGAAAATGGCATGTTAATGGTGGTCCAGGCAACGGAGGTATTTATAGTTGACCTGTCAGCCCAGCGGAGGATTATAACCAGCTGCAGTTATCGAGCCACATACCAGCCAAATTTTATATGGAAAGTGTTGCCCTTTATAAGTTATTAATATTAATATTTAACTTTGTCCATGTATTATCCTGCTGTTTCTCAATGCTCTGAGCATTGCTAAATGAGGGTCAGTTGGGCCTGATAAAGCCAATTAGTGTTCATGAGTTGATGAAGCAATAAGAAAGTATGATACCAGGTGCATGGACCCTTCCCCAGTTAATGGTGTTCCTGGCACAATATAATACAATTATACATTACATGTACTATATAAGGGGTTTTATATATTCAATCTGCAGTATAGTGTTTTCGTCATGCTGCCATTTATGGGCATTCAGAACACCTGCCACATAAATGCTGCTTACTGGAACATGAAATAGTTATGGAGTGATTAAGTCGCACCCACGGCGCACGTACCCAGCATTCATTCAGTATGTTTTTAGGTCTATTGACTGGAAATATAACAGTTTGTGATGGCACAAAAGGTCATTTTATCATAAATGCGAAAGGAACAACAGTTTTCAAAAATTACTCTACTAGTTATTAACGTGATTTTGATTTTAGTTTTAGTGTAATTCCAAAAGAAGGCCATCAAAACAGCCGAATGTAGCGTTAGCATTTTGAAATTTTGTTTGTTTTTTGTTTTTCCTCCTTCCCTCTTCATCTCCTCTTACTAACTCTCCTTTCTTCATCTCTCCATCTCTTCAGTCCTACCTGACTCCTCTCAACCAGACACCAAAGTAGAAGTCTTCTCCAATGAGCTCCCCTCTTCTTCCTCCTCCTCATCATCATTATCTCTCCCCTCTTCCCCTTCCCTCTCCTCCTCTGACCTCCCCCTTTCCTCCTCTCTCTCGCACCCTGAACCCGCCTCCAACCCTGTTACCTCCGGCAACCTGCGCCTGGAGTCCGCAGCCCCACATTACCATGACGATCAGCTGCAAGTCAAGGTGTTCTGGAAGTGGCTTCATCAAGGTGAGTTGCCATGGAAACACTAAAAAACTCAACACTATCCTGAAAAGTAACTAAAAGTAAATAGATGCAAACTATATGCTACGTAACATTTGTTTCTGACCACACATTGTGATTAGACGCATTATACAAACTTCTTCTAAAGACACACACAGTCCAGAGATTGTGCTTCAACAGTGTAGCAGGGTTTTATACCAAAAAAGTGAACTCCATAAAACATTGTACAGGAGTGAAGGCAGCACATCAATCACATAAGAATCAAAAGGATGAATTACTTACATTGCAAAAATCATCACAAAAACACATTTTGGCTCTTAAACCTTCATCAGAGCTTCCAAACTTGTACCTTATAACTCAAACGGATCACTCCGCCTTGTTTACTTTTAATTTCTTCACTGAAGGGAACGAAGCCAGGACATTTATTACTTAGCAAGGGAGAATTCATTTTTTGTTGGCGTAGGGCCAAAATAATATTAGTATATTAAAACCTAAAGCTTACACTGTATCTTTGCTCACTGTTTGATCCCACTATAGAAATAAAATGAATACAAATACAAATGTAGTAATAGAGACTATTGTAAAAATGTTGTATATGGGTCACTCTTGGACCCAACTGAAGTACCTACATGACAAGTAGAAAAACGTATTGGTCAAACTGAAGCACCTAAATTCTAATAACTGTTTTCCACTTATGAACCATGAGATTTGTCCACCCTGTTAAAGACATCGACATATCTGAAAGTGTTTTCAGTGCATATCTACTTTTATAATTACATTTTCTTGTGTCTCTTACTCTAACAAGGTCATTTATTACTGTTAAATTATTCAAAAATAGTGGATATTAAGGAAAGATGAGCTTGTTACAAGGTCACCACATTTTTCATTCTTCATTCTTTTTAATAAAACTGAATAAAAATAGAATGTAGTCAGCTGTTACCATATCAGGTCATCAGATTAAGATTATAAAATACCAACATAACAGGGTGGACCGCATTAACATTACCCTCACTCCCAAAGGGGGGTGTATTGTAATCATTCAGTCTGCCTGCACGTCCATTTGTCTAACTCAAAAACTATAGGTCAACTTGAAATTTTCTGAATAGGAGGGGTCCATTGGTTGCTCGGTCTTCCTTCAACGGTTTCTACAATTTTTTGAAAGATTCTTCGCCATTGTGACATTTTATTCTTGAAGAAAATGTATAAATCCATCTTAATATTGATAAAAAATATATATAAATGTAGCAAATATATAAAGGCTACAAGTATCAGTAAATATATCAGTAAACCATCATTATCCACGTCCACCTTGTCCGGTGGACACTAACGGGGTGGGCATAAACTTACTATGACTGAGACTGAGCTAAGATAAAAGGGTTGATTTATCTAATCACATGATAAAACTTGTGAACAAGAAAAACAGAAAGAGAAAGAGAGGAAAGTAGAAACGTCTTTCAGTGTGTCGTGACAAGTTTCTGTCAGGTTTCACACACCATGATTCACAACTACACAGCAAAACAAACACATATGCACACACTCTGATTTACTGTGTCTTTTGATGTATTACAGCCAGACAGAGAGACCCTGGTCCATACATTTTACGGTGGCGTCCACATACCTGTGGTAATAATGTTACAGAGAGAACGACCACCGTGCAGGTATATCTACCCTATCTGTGTGTATGTGTGTGTATGTGTGTGTGTGTGTATCAGAGATCAGTTTCCATCATCATAACTCTCACCATCAGTCTGGAATGCGCTCACCCATGAAACTGTCTGTCTGTCTTTCCATCGTAACTCTATCGCTCTCTCTCTCTGTCTATCTTTTACCCTCTCTGCGATAACTCTGCATCAGATCGGAAACTGTATATTTCTGTCTCTGTCTGTCTGTCAGTGGTTTATATTCTGGTTTCTTAAAGTAATAACAACATTTTCATTGAAATTAATTTTGCTACTCTCTATTGCTGATTGATATAACACAATAGTGATTCAACCTATACCCACTTCATGAAGACTTTTTTACTTGTTGTTCTAAACACCCGGTTTCGAGTAGGTCTTTCCCGGGAAACATTATCTGCCACACAGGAAGTGATATGTTTTACATTTCCGGGTTGTTTGGAATAAATAGAAGAAGAACTGGGTAGTTAGCATGAGCAGCAATAGCCACCATGGCTGAACAGACAAAGACAAGAGCTTATTGCCAGTGGGTTCACAAATGACAGGAGGAACTATATTTTAATGCCCTGGTTTCAGAACAGGTTTAACAACCAGGGCTGTACAATACACACTATAAAGTCTTTAAACACTGTCCTTTCATCCCTCTCTCTTTGTCTCTCTCTTTGTCTCTCTTTTTATCTCTCTCAGGGCACCCATCACACCATCACAGGCCTGCTGTTCTCCTGTAAGTACCGGGTTGCCGTGGCAATGGAGGGAGACCCAGGGTCAGAGGCTGTTGCCTGGGTTACGACCCCGGCTTGTTCCTCTGTCAGGGTCAGAGGAGGCAAAACCCTGCCCTGCAACACTGAGGGTAGGAGTAACTACACCCACACAACCACACATAAACAAGCACAAACAAAATGTATAGTATTTCATCCTATAGTTTCTGTAGCTTTGACAAACCACATTTTTATACACACAGCTCCACACTGCACACCAGGATTTCAATTCATTTTCACTATAATCAACTCAGGAAGTGGATTTTCTTCAAAAATTCTATCATTGAGAACCTTTTGGTATAAGAAAATTGTCACATCCAACCTAATGAGAAACAATTGAGAGAAAGTGTTCTGTGATTAGTGAAGCAATTGTTTCTTTTTACATTTTGAATTGATTGAACAAGAAATCACCCCAGTCCTGGTCTACACACATGAACATGTGCACATTCAGAGTGAATCCCTGCCACAGTATGTGTTGTATTGTCCTGTGTTGTCCTGTGTTGTTTGTGTCAGAGCGCCCCCCATCAGGCAGGAAGGTGGTACTGCGTCCAGAACGGCTGACTGCCAACTTCCAAATAGTCAACAGTTCCCTGCTTACTACGTTTCGCTGGAGGCTATCCCAGTATGTACTGGACCATGCACTTGAGGGGTTCCAGTTCACCTGGACACAGCTTGCCACGCCCCCAGGGGTTGCCATGGAAACAGAGGGCCAGGAAGACACAGTCATCTCCCAGACACAGATAGTTGCACCGGTGAGAGAGAGAGAGAGAGAGAGAGAGAGAGAGAGAGAGAGATTTTTAGTTCATGACAAGTCAGCTCTACAAACCAAACATAGAAAGAGATGTATTTGTGCGTGTGTGTGTGCGTGTGAGTCTGTGTGAGTCTGTGTGTCTGTCTGAATTAACTCTGATTCTCCTCCCATAGTCCCAGCGGTCAGTGACCGTGTATGGTCTTCAGGCTGACAGTGTCTACCAGCTGCAGCTCCAGGTGCTAACAGCAGGGGGCAGCAATGGTGCCGCAGTCTCCAAGACCATACACACTCCAGCTATCAATACAACACTGTGATAGGTATGACTGATGCTCACACACACCAACATTTTTTGTACAATTTGTATGACAGGTCTTTTAAAAAAATCTAATTGTCTAACTTAAATGAAGTGTGGCACTTTTGAAAGTAATGACAGAAAAAAAAGCATTGCAAGAACTGTGGATAGTGTTTGTTTGTTTGTGTCTTCAGTCTACTTTATTCTACCAATCATCTCTTGGATTTCTCCTCCAGGCCCCGCCCCCACGGCTGTCATCATCTGCTGCATCATCGTCATCTTTACCAACATCATCTTCATCTTGATTTTTATGTCTCTTCCTGTCTCTGTCTATATTTTCTCTTTCCCTCCCTCTCTCTCTCTCTCTCTCTCTCTGTCTTTTTTTCTCTCTCTCTCTCTCTTTCTCTCTCGCCCTCTCTCTCTCTCTCTCTCTCTCTCTCTCTCTTTTCAACTCGCTCTGTCTCCCTCGCTCTACCCTCCTTGTTTAGTGTTTACCCAGCCT